>PITA01011850.1:0-64808 GCA_004023965.1 Spilogale gracilis | reverse complement strand
TTTTTTTTTTTTTTTTTTTTTTTTTTTTTTTTTTTTTTTTTTTTTTTTTTTTTTTTTTTAGCATTTCAGTTTATGTTGTCTGTGAGTTTTTAAAGTTATTTGGTTTGGGCATCTGGGTGGCCCAGTCAATTAAATGTCTGCCTCTGGCTCAGGTCCTGATCCTGGGGTCCTAGGTCCTGTATCAGGTTCCCTGGTCAATGGGGAGTATACTCCTCCCTCTGCCTCTACCTCTCTCCCACTGCTTGTGCTACCCCTCTCTCTCTCTTATGTTCTTTCAAATAAATTAATAAAATATTTAAAAAATAGTTATTTGGATTATTCTAGAAAATTGCTCCAGAGATTCCAGTATGCATTTTAACTTCAGTCTATTTTCAAATACTATTATTACATTGACTTTCCAAACACACTAAAGACCTCATAATATTCGGGTTCCATTTACCCTCCTCATGCACTTTGAGCTCTTATCATTATGTTTTTCTACATATAATAATCCCATGCTACTTCCTTTAAAAATCACCTATATTTATGTATATATAAATGTGTATATATAGATATACACACATGCATAATTCACACATGTGTAGTTATGATTTTGTGCATGAATTAACTTTTAGAAGGTATTTAATAATTATCCAAATATTTACTTTTTATTTGTTTTGTGCAAAATTCTATATGTAAATACTTCCCTCAATTTGGAGAATTTTCAATATGTCTGGTTGCAGGTCTGCTGGAAATGAAATCTCTCAGCTTCTGTCTCTCTGAAAATATTATTATTTTGCCTTCATATCTACCCAGTGCTTTCCCCAATATAGAATTGGAGGTAGGTAGCTTCATTCCCGCCCCCCCCCATTTGAACACTTTAAAGTCTTTTGTTTGTTTTCTGGACTTCACTATCTTTTTATTGTTGTTTCTCTCTATGTAATGTGCCTTGTCCTAGACTATGGATGTTTTAAAATTTTCTCTGTGTCTTTTGTTTTTGAACAGTTAGAATGATGTACCTAATGTGATTTTATTTATTTGTTTGTTTGTTTATTTTTCATGTATTTTGGAAGGATTTTGTTCATTATTTCAAATAATATTCTGTCCTATTTTTATCTCTTCTGTTTATCTTGTATTCCAATAAAACATACACACAATA
The DNA here is from genome assembly GCA_004023965.1 of Spilogale gracilis. NCBI lineage: Eukaryota > Metazoa > Chordata > Mammalia > Carnivora > Mephitidae > Spilogale > Spilogale gracilis. Next base: position 63,670 of record PITA01011850.1, on the reverse strand, counting down.
TTCCATTTATCTTCAAGTAATGTGTTATACTCTTTTATTTTTTGTTATCTTTATATTCAACTTATTTTTGTTTTCAGTTTCAGGGATCTTTCCTCTGTTGAGTCCAAAAGAAAATTAAATGAACACTTTAAGATGATTATGTGAATTATTTTTATAGTGTATTTACATATTTATTTTGACATTTTTATTTTGGCTTTTATAGTTTCTGAAGTTTTCATCTCTTTATACATGTTATATATTGTGATGGTTAATTTTATGTGTCAACTTGACAAAGCTAAGGGATGCCCCCAAATATCTAGTAAAGCATTATTTCTCGGTGTGTCTGTGGGAGTGTTTCTGGAAGAGATTAGTATTTGAATCAGTAGACTGAGTCAATAATATCCATCTTCATCAATGTGAAGGAGAATCATCCACTTCATTGAGGGACTGAATAGAATAAAAAGAGTAGGAAAAAATAGAATAAGAAGAAGGATGAACTCTCTCTCTTCTCTTGAGCTGAGACATCCATCTCCTCATGATGTTGGACATTAGAGTTCCTAGTTTTCTGGCCTTCAAACCCTGGGATTTACACCAGTAGTTCTTTAATTCTCAGAATTTCAAATTCATCTTGAATCATACCACAGGCATTCCTGGTTCTCCAAGTTGTAGATGGCAGATTATAGGACTTCTCAGCCTCCATAACCATGTGAGTGAATTCCTATAACAAATCTCTTTATCTCCTTTCACACACACACACACACACACACACACAATCAGCATATATTTACTATAAAGTTTCATATATGGTTCTGTTTCTCTGGAGAAACTTGACTAATAACATTTACAGTACATTTTTATATAATTTTTATAGTTATTCCAAGTTCTCTAAAAATTACTCTATCAGATCCATCTGTGAGTTTGCTTCTAGTGTTTACTTTCCTCATCTTAGGTTCCATTTTCTTGCTTCTTCATGAGACTTTAAAAATTTTATGCTAGGGTCACCTGGGTGCTCAGTTGTTAAGTGTCTGCCTTCGGCTCAGGTCATGATCCTGGAGTTCTGGGATCAAACCCCGCATTGGGCTCCCAGCTTGATGGGAAGCCTGCTTCTGCCTCTCACTCCCCCTGCTTGTGTTCCCTCTCTCGCTGTGTCTCTCTCTGTCAAATAAATAAATAAAATCTTAAAAAAAATTATGTTATGCTAGGTATTATATGTAAAGTGGCAGTAGGGACTGCAATAAATAATAAAAAGAAGTATGTCCTTACCTCTGACAGGTTGGTAATGATACTGCTTAACTCTGTTCTGTAGTTGAGCTGAGCTTGGGCATCGTGCATCTTTTGATAGATTCACTTCTCTACTAGCTTCAAATGTTTTAAGGGGGAAATAATCGCAGGATATCTCTTTTGTTTCATAGTGTAGTGTCCAGTTTTTAAGAATGTTGGGGAATTATCTTAGCCTTTTAATAACTGCTCTAGCTTAATCTCTCATCTCGCTGACCAGTCCCCAGTATTTGAAGGTATAATACGTATACTTAGAAGAGGTCAGGCCAGTTACAAGGGTTGCTGCAATTAGGATTGTTCAAAACTGGCTTCCCACCAGATTTATAATTCTCTCATTCCGAATGCAATGTACCTAAAAGTAGTCAATTTTACCATAAGAAGTGTTCTACTTTAATGCTTTTAAGAGAAAATAAATAAAAAACAGACTGAAGGTCAAATTCTCTTCCAGTATCTAACATCATGATTTAAAAGTGTTTGTACTTTCATGGCTCAAAACTGAAAATTTCAAAACACCTAAATTATATTTTTCATAAAACATTTTATGAATTGTCAGCAACTAAACATGAATGATAACATTTTTGTGGGTACAAAAGATTTTCTCTTCATCAGAATATCATTTGATATGGCAGCAAAATAATTTACTAAACAGACAAATTAAATTGATGACATCCATTTATATATTTAAAAGAAAACAGAAACTAAAAGCCGATAGGCAACATATTTATTTGTATTATAATCATCTCAAGGAAAAAAAAGACAAAAAAACAAATTTATAACTGAGTAGCGAATATGCGTTTCAAATAACATATTTATTGCATATTACATATTATTTATTCACAAAATGCTAATTACATTTAGATATCATAAGAGACAATTAAGAGATAGGAATATTACTATATCCATCTCAGAAAGGAGTATGAGCCTTAGAAGAGCAATAATAGGTAATAAGCTGTCAGTCACAAAACCTAGAAAGTAATGGGCCCTCAGTCACAAAGCTAATGAGTTCGCATTACAGAGGTCATTTCTTAACCACTACCATAGGACTATGCATGATGCTTTTGGGATATATGTGTGCTATTTATTGAATAGTACTAAATATTTATGCTAAATCTTGTGAATTGGCTGCCACTAATCCTCTCACATCCTTACAAATTCTAGACCTCTCAAAGACAGAAATATAATACACATTTCTTTGATAACAACTTGCTTTTTTGGTTAACTATATATACTCTGTGCAGGATTTTTTTGGAAGGATACAAATAAATTTTTATAGTTTATAGTGCCACTGACTAAATTTGTATTATTCCTACAGTATTTTTAAAATCCCTAAAATAGTATCCCTAAAATACTATATAAAGCTATATATATATATATATATATATATATATATATGTATGTATGTTTATGTAAACATATATATATATGTATGTTTAGGCTTAATTTAAATTCTGGTGTGGTAAATCTGAATCTTGCAATATAAATTGGAAATAGTTTCTTTTTTAAAAAAAATATGTATTTATTTTGACACAGAGAGATCACAAGTAGGGAGAGAGGCAAGCAGAGGGAACGGAGGAAGCAGGTTCCCTGCTGAGCAGAGAGCCAGATGCGGGGCTCAATCCCAGGACCCTGAGATCATGACCTGAGCCGAAGGCAGAGGCTTAACCCACTGAGCCACCTAGGTGCCCGGAAATAGTTGCTTTTAATGCTTATGCATTCAAATATATAATTTATTATGCAATACTTTTAAAACTTGGTGGGGTAGTGGATATAAGGATTATAAATAGGATGTGAAAACTAGGATGAAGGCATTCATCTACCTATTCAAATGTTTTGACAGCAAAACCAAGAAAACTCCAACTCCACAGGCTCAAATAATAACACATTTTCATATAAATTAAGATTCAAGGAAAAGTATGTTCCAGATTTGATTAATTCAGCAGCAAAATCACATCACCATGGTCCCAATTACTACCATCTTTCCATCCTGCCACCTTTAGTGGGTTAAAGTTGTCCTTAGGTTCCAGCTACTATAACCACAAGATGAGAGACACAGTTACAGGGATGAAATACAGAGATGACAATGTACATCAGAAAAAGAGGAATTATCTCTTACTGAACTTTGTAAGACTAATTTCAAGCAGTCTCCCAATAGATTTTTTTTCTTTATTTCATTGGCCAGTAATTCATTGCATGTCCATATTAAACCAATTACTAGCAACAGGAATGGGCCAAATGGGTTTTTAGACTGTGATTCACCCTTAAATTCTGAATTGGCTTCCCTGCTCTGAATAATAGAAGGAGGAGAGGGAACACAGACTCATATGAGACTGCAACTGGGGGAATAATGGCTTTGTAAATAAATAAATGAATGAATGAATTAAAACTGCTCAATTTTGTTCATGAAAAATAGTTGTACATTAGCCTTTCAATTGCAGTGGAACTTTAAAAACACTTTTTTATTGTGTTATCTTTGTGACCATACAGTACATCATTAGTTTTTGTTATAGTGTTCCATGATTCAGTGTTTGCATATAACACCCAGTGCTCCCTGCAGTCAGTGCCCTCCATAATACCCATTGCCAGGCTCACCCATCCCCCCACCCTCCTCCCTTCTAAAACTCTCCATTTAGAACTTTAAAAATATTACATGATTGCAAATAATGTCATTTTATTACATTCATGAAACAAAAAAAAAAAACCTTTTTCCAAGAATGGCTAGGAATTACATAAAATAGCTGGCTGATGTCAGTGAAGTAATGTGATTTTACAACTACAGCTGATAAATATTGTCCCAGTCCCTGGTTATAGTTGCACTTATGAATTTTCATTGTGAAAAAAGTGAGTTTTCAGTTTGAGTATTTAGTTCAAGAACTTAGATACCAAGTAATATTGTAAAGGTTACATGGCTTATGGGCTTATAGAAACTGTCCAACATAAACTGTTTGGATGAAAATTGTCTAGTTCTAGTGACTACATTTTTCCTTAAATTAGAGACATAATTTATGATTTAGAGAAAATTTCCTTTTATGACATGTTTAATCTTTTAACTGGAGAGTATTTGTGAATAAAATATTTCGGAATCAAAGCAAATACTGAGGAAATGATAATACGATAAGAGGTCAAATAAAGAATAGTGTTAGGAGAAATTTCATTGGCTCTTACAGTGCTTTTATCTATACTAAATCTATGATTGTTTATAAAATTGGTCAGTATTTTTCTTATCATACTACTACGTTATAAATGTATTCATAGTTGTTTAATGAATGCCATGGTACATTATGTAACTTGGTAAGATTACTCAATGGCTATACTTAAGTATTTTTAATCTTTAAAGTGGAGTTGAAAAATGAGCCATTGTAGGGAGAATCACTTATCATTGTATCATAATCTTCATTATCTTCATCATGATCTGTGGCATAAAAACATACCTTATATATTTTAGAGGGAAAGATAGATTTGCTTTTGGGCAGCTGTACCACTATTTCATTAAAAAATACTTATGTGTGGGGCACCTGGGTGGCTCAGTCCTTAAGCAAGCCTCTGCCTTCAGCTCAGGTCATGATCCCCCCAGAGTCTCGGGATCAAACCCAGCATTGTGCTCCCTGACTAGCTGGAAGCCTGCTTCTCCTTCTCTCACTTCCCCTGCTTGTGTTCCCTCTCTGGACGCTATGTTTCTCTCTGTCAAATAAATAAAATCTTAAAAAAAAAAAAAGAGCTTCTGTGAATATATTTGTTTGTTTATTTATTTAAAGATTTTATTTAATTATTTGACAGAGAGAAACACAGCCAGAGAGGGAACACAAGCAGGGGCAGTGCTAGAGGAAGAAGCAGGCTTCCCACTGAGTAGGGAGCCAGGATCATGACCTGAGCAGAAGGCAGATGCTTAATGACTAAGCCACCCAGGAACCCTCTGTGAATATATTTAAATATAAGGCCATCTATAATTTTTTAGATGACCCTGAAGAGGGGTAGGTTCTGTTTGCAATAATGAAAGGTAACTTACAGGTTTTTTGTTTTTTGTTTTTTTTTTTTTAGTGTAAATGTGTTTTGTTATAACATTTTTTCTTTTCAAATAAGAATTTCAGTTTAGACTGACAGACCAACCCCAAAAGCTTTGTGTGTATGTGTTCTTTGTTAGTTTATTTCTATTTATAGAAAGTATGCATTTGGGGAGTTGTGGGTGTGTGTCTCTGTTTATATATTTAATTCTAGTCACATTAGGAAGAGATGTTTAAAAAATATTAGAGACTTCTCCAGGACAATGCACTGGCTTGATTTTTCTTTACTTTCAGCTCAAGAAAAATGATATGGAAGAGATTGCCACTGGTTTAACATTGTAATACCTAAACATCCATTACTTATGTCTAAATAAATCATCCATTAGAGATCTATCAGTATCTATCGTCATTGGGTCCTGAGTCTGGGAGGTCTGTCCATTGCATGTGAGTGGGAAAAGAACTCTCAGGAAGACCTGTGCCAGTCATGCTGGAAGTAGAAATGGGATAGGAATAGAGCCAAGGGAAGAACATTGGTACATTTGATTTTGACAAAAATATAGAAGTTTTCAATGACATAAAAAATGAGATTAAGCAGCAGAAGGTGAGGAGAGGAGGCTATTGGAGATTTGAGGATGGAGAAAATAGACAAGATTTCATAATGTTATTAGCATGTGGAAGAGAATGTTAAGACAAAAAATATATATACAAATATACATGTAGGCATTTATATCACGTTTATATTTTGAAAGGGCTTTCTAAGGAAAAAGGTCTTTTTTTTAACTAGATGTAGTATGAAATGTGCATTTTCTGAGTTTCGTCTTAAAGGAAATGGCTTTTCAAAGTAAAATGCTTTGTGCAAATACTTAGGCATGGTTACACATAAGAGTCATGACTTACTTGTTATTAATACAACCTAGTGCTTAAAGAATCTAGACTATTTCAAGAATACTTCTTGGTGAAAGGGTCTAGAGCAAAATGTGTTAAAGCCACAGATTTATCTGAATACATACAAGCATTTAGTATACAATCCAGGAATTACTGTTTTATGTCCATTCAATTTTATTTTTCATCCAGTAGATTTCTCTAATGGAAGGTATTTAGGGTTATGCCCCTACTGAAGTTTATTTGAATCAACTATATATTCTTCAGATGCCATGTAATGCCAGAGCACTTGGCTGCAGAGTCCTGAAGAGTTGCAGGATACACAGAAAAGGTGTGGTGTGACTCAGGGGAAAGAAAAGGTACCCACTCTCACCAACTGTTTTTCCATTGTAGCAGAGCTGAATATGAGCACCATTCTACAAATGTGTATTACTGCGATTGACTGCTTAAGAAAGCTGGGGAATTAAAAAAAAAGCATAATTTAATTAAAGACCAGTAAATTAAATGAGGAAATTAAACGAGAAATTAATGGTGAAGAAAATTTTAGGAGAGGTTTAGATTGGCCAAAATACCTGGAATTGCATCTGTCTCCTAATTAGCAGAAATACTCTCTGCACCATTTTACTCAGTGGTGCCCCCTCTGCTGTGAACATATTTTCATTCTCATTCAGAAAGATATTTCCAGAGTATTGCCAATAATCTATCTCTGTTCAGTCATCTATACACTGTCTAACATCATTTACTTGGTATAAACTAAGCAAATTAAAATAATTATTTAGAAGCATAATGCATTATGTATCCCCATTTTACAATTAGATATAATAATATCTTCCTAGTCAGAAGACAAGCACCAAGGAAAATCAATTTACTGAGTTTGCCTACAGGGCTAAATTTTTTTTTATTATGTGACATGTCAATTTATTGCTGTGTTATATCACTGGTAAATTGTGATTACCAATGATTTTGATAGCCTTCTCAAAGTTTTTTGGTGAATGTAATAAAATGGAAAACTTTGTTTAGTTTTAATTTATTCTGGTACTCAGCCATGAGTCCTTAGGAACTTGTCCAGGAGGATGATTTTAGTTCAGTATTCAGAATCATGCCTCCTCCTAAGTTAGGTCTTGAACTGAAACTACACCATCAACCTACTTTTTCCTATCTAATATATTACAAAGACCTTCCTTAGAACAGACTCTGGTTGAATGTTTCCTATCAATTCTCTGGAAACACTCAACTTTGGGATGAATTTTAAGAATATGAACCCAGGTCATCACATAGAAACACCTATCATTTAGCTCACTTAAATAGCCACAATGTTATGCTCATGGAAACTCTTCAGAAGTTGCAGTGGGGAGAGATAATTAGAGGAATATGCTTCTCAAAGGTATGAAGGAGATAAACTGGACAACTTTTTTTTAAAAGATTTTATTTATTTATTTGACAGAGAGAAACACAGCTAGAGAGGGAACACAAGCAGGGGGAGTGAGAGAGGGAGAAGCAGGCTTCCCGCTGAGCAGGGATCCCCATGCAGGGCTCAATCCCGGGTCTCCGGGATCATGACCTGAGCCGAAGGCAGTCGCTTAACCAACTGAGCCACCCAGGTGCCCCAACAACTTTTTTTAAAGGGCAACACATCTGAAGCTAATGAAAGGTTCTATCATATGGGGATTATTGAAAACACTTTTTGATAGGAGGTAATCAACTAGAAATGAATATCCCAGAGAATAACGGAAGTTATGAAGCATAAATACATAAATATCAATTGGAAAGGAGAAATAATTATAGGCTAATACCTTTGCTATATGCAATCACAGAGAAATTTTTCATTTTTTTCTTTAAAATTAAATGTTTAAAAATACTGCTACAGTTTAAAAATAATAATAAAATATAGGGGCATCTAGGTGATTCTGTTGGTTAAGCATCTGATTCTTGGTTTTTGCTCAGGTCATGATCTCAGGCCATGAGATCAAGTCCTGTGTCTGGCTCCAGCTGGGAGTCTGCCTGAGCTTCTCTCTCCCTCTCCCTCTGCCCTCACACTCTGTTTTACACACACACACACACACTCTCTCTCTCTCTCTCTCTCTCTCAAATAAATAAATCTAAAAATATATATGCTTTAAAAATAAATAAAACATATACTATCACAAAAATTTTTATTTCTTAAATTCAGTAATTGTTCTGAAATCTTTAGAGAATAGCAGTACATCTCTGTGAAAGTCTTAACCTGTTTCTCCTTTATTTCCTCCATCCCCCTAAGAACCTGATTTATACCTTAATAACTTTTTCTTCAAAATATTTAACACAGTCCAACTAACCCAGATTCTAGTCCCTGCCCTAAAATGTGAATGGGAGATAGCTACTGCAATTGTCATTTCTTTATTCTCTCCAGTAAGTACTTTATTTCATTCATAATTATTACCTACTTTTATAAATAAGTTTACCTGACTTCAGCATCCTATTTATTCAAAACTCTCATTCCTTAACTGTTTACTCTATATAGTGGTTTTGTATAGTCCATTTTATTTGATTGAGTCCTTAGATGTATTTTAGTCATGTTTTTTTGAGGGAAATGAGATCATTGGAATATATTTCATCAGAGTTATCCCTTACAGATATGTAGGTTGAGTGCTGAAATACTTCATAGCCTGTATGTAGCAATCCACCATTTGAGGGGAATATAAAATGTATACTTGTATAATTCAACATGATAGATTAAAATATAGTTGCTCAGGTGTCTTAGACATATTTTTACTTTCTTGATATCCATTAATTCCAATCCTGTGCCCTTATTCTGCCAGATGGGTGAGATATTGTCCATTAACCCAGATTCTCCTACTAAAGTTCTAGTATTCAACATACAGCTATGGTGGCAGAAAAAAATTCTGTGATGGACAGAAATATACCTTTGCTCACACTGGGATACTCCTTGTACAATCTGTAAAGCCCTGTAGGCTATGATCTCTGTTGTTTCTAGTACAGCTTGTGGACTTTAGGGCCCAGAATCCAGCCTTTGAAGGTATATCACACAGTCATTGCTCTTTTCCCCTCCGAAGTATTATCACCCCCAAATATGTGCCACAGATTTGTGGAGATCTCTCTCTCTCATCACCCACACCCCATCTCTCAATTTTCTACTTTTCTGTTGTCTCTGGAAATCCTTTCCCTCCTCTGTTCCTCTTAGGAGCACAGCAAGAATATATTTCCGAACCACCCCCCCTTAGTCATTTTAGACTTACACGAAAGTCAGAAACAAAAACTCTAGGCAAATACCATTTTCTGTTCTGCCAAAAATACCTAGAGTAAAGAAATACAGAAGGCATGGGTATATGCAGAGAAGTAAGAAGGAGTTAAGGAATAGGGAGCAATAGAGAAATATGCATTCTTACCTCAATAAATTACCCTAATATGTAAAAAATATCATTGGCTTTAGAGAAACTTTGTTAAATATTTAATTTCAGTTTCATTATTTCAAATATGTAAGATTATCATAGAGCTATGGTAAGGCAAATGAAATCTATACAATATTATGTGACTTATAGTCAACCAGAGAAGACTGTTGATCAAATTGGTTATGCCCTCATGAAACTTATAAGATAGGGGAGAAAAGGAACATCAAAGATATGGGAATGCCCTTGATCAGAAAAAGAACTGTGTGAGAGTCTGCAGTTTGAGGGTAGAACCATAGATTCTATTTTGGGCTGTGTGTTACTTTACAGCTACTGACTGAAACATTACATAAGCTTCAGGTCTTAATACAATGCAAATTTATTATCTGAAATTCTTATAGGTTAAAAGTTCAACACAAGTCATAGTAGGCTAAAATCATCGTCTTGATAGGGTCATGTTCTTTTCTGGAAACTCTAGTGGAGAATCCATTTCCGAGCACTGTAAAGTCAGCAACATTACATCTCTCTGAACATCTTTCCGTATTGTATTTCCTTCTCACTAAAGTCAGGAAAGGTTCTCAGTTTGTAAGTATTCATGTGATTGGATCAGACCCACCCATTTAATCCAGAGTAATCTCCCTATATCAATGTCTTTAACATAATCATATCTGCAAAGTTCCTTTAAACTGTGAGTTAACATAGTATAGCTGCCAGAAATTAGGATATGGACAAATTGGGGGTAGGGGGCATTATTCTGCCTACAAAAGACTAAGTGAGTTTAAGGTACCTTTGAAATAGAATTGTCCTTGAGTTGTTTGTTTTTTTTTTTTTTAAAACCATATTCAAAAATCTCTGCTCCCTGTGTTGAAAAACATTGAGTTTCTTTTTAAGTAAAGTTTTCAGAAGAGCTTACTGGTGTCATTTAATTGATTTTAAGCTTTAGGCATGGAAAGATTATCAGGAAGGATGAAAAATTCATTTCCTGGAACCCACTGAATATTTTGGTTAGAGCTCAAAATGATGAAATTGTTGACTTAACAAGTTTCATGTTTATAGAGCAAAGATCTTTAATCATTTTTCTTTCAGTTTTTAAATGGAATTTAAACCAGTGTTTCCTATAGTAATTTTAAGGACCTAAAGAGCTAATTTTTCTGTTGACCATGTTGAGTCAATGTGGGCTCTTAGGAAATAACTTACTATGGAATGCTTAATGCTAGATTCAAACCTAACCAATTCAGGGAAGAATCAGCAATTACCACCTTAATTCTCTGAGTGCATATGCTGACCAGCATGGATGGTAACCTCTATAAAGACCTAACATGAAAGACTTAATGAGGGAGTAGTATTCATCTTTGAAATAAATTTTTGTGGATATCTAAGTCAGTTAAATTGTTTTTATTTTTCAAATTGTTATTCATGAATAAAAACATTTCTTATCAAACTATGGATAACAATAGTATTAAATATACAGTTGGGAAGAAATGAAATTCAATTTCTAGGAATGTTAGACCAGTGTTTAAATTACAGAACAAAGGAAAATGCATGTTATAAATAGTATTTGAAAAATATTTTCCCTTAAAGCACATAACTAAACTGAGCTACTTAACCTAAGCATAAATGTTTATACTATGCTGAATCATTTTGGGGAAAAATGTTTACATAAAAGGAAATAAATGGTACAATTGTAAAAAATCACATTGTTTTGAACAGCAAAGGAAATAAATAGTACAAGATACTCATAAATTGCTTCATATATTAAATACAAGAAAATACCCAAATTATCACTTAGCTAACAGTTCATTGAATTCAAGCAAATAAAAGTCCTTCAGAATTCTGTTCACATAAATCATAATCTAAAATATTTTAGAATATAACCAGAAGTATATTATATCAGTAGTTTTATAGTATAGGTGTTTTAAGTAATCAAAACACAGCCATAACTTGAGTTCTATGTTGATTGCTTTCTAACTCTAAAAATATATTATGACTAGTATAGAGTGGAAAAAAACCCTCAAAAGGGCCAAATTTGATTAGTATGGGACTTTAAACAGTTCAGCTTCCAATAATAAAGGGAATGTTTTTGAAATGATATAGGAGTCATAACCTTGGTTTCCACCTTTGAATTATAGATTTACTATAATTTTTAAAACACAAAAATGAAGATGATTGTTTATTTTTAGGTTTCCTCTGGGATTTGTCTGATTTTTTTTCATGATTAGAATGAAGTTATGGGTTTTTGGAAAAAAGACCATAGAGATAAAGTACCATTTCATCCCAGCATGTCAGGAGTGTATATGATCAACATGACAACAAAGTAGATGTTTACTTTGATTTCCTAATAAAAGCACTATTTTTCATGTTTCCAGACTTAGAGCTTTTTTTTTTCTTTTTCTCCTTTTCCATACCTTACAGTTTAAAAGGAGGTAATATGTGCAATGTACACTTACTTAAGGGTTAGAGAGTAATACTCCACCTCCTTGAGGGCAGAATACCTACATAAATTCTTAAAAATTCTTTGAAAGGGAATTATCACTTTGCCTCCAAGTATATATTTTACAAAAATAGGCCAATATTGACTTTTGGATATTTATTTTAATATGTCTGGTTATAATCCAATACCACTTTATTTGGTGGCTCATATTGTTAATTTCTGTGATACAGGGCAACATCTGGCTTTGTATTTTGCAAATATGCAATTGGTTCCAGGAAAGGATGCAATTAATAGTTCCAGGAAGTTTTCTTTGTTGATTTTTTGGTATTTTCTTTATAGATAACCATGTCATCTATGAACAAAGGCAGTTTTATTTCATCCTTTCAAAACTATATAATCTCATTATTTTTTGTCCCATTGCACTAACTAGAACTTCCAGTGCAATTTTGAATAAGGGTGTTGAAAGAGGATAACCTTGCCAATCTTAAAGGAAAAGTGGCAAGCTTCTTACAATTAGGTATGACCTTAGCTATAGTTTTATTTTTTAGTGCTATTTTTCAAGTTTAGAAAGTTCCCCTCAATTCCTAGCTTGTTCAGTACTTTATTATGAATAGGTGCTGGATTTTGTCAAATTTTTTTTCTGCATCTATAGATATGAACATACTGTTTTTTTCCTTGAGTCTGATGTATTGGATTATATTTGACTTCCAAATTTGAAAGTCTTTCAAACCTGGAATAAATATCAGTTAGTCATAATGTATAATTTTTTATACATTCTTGGATTTGCTAATATTTTATTGAGGTTTTACATCTATATTCATGAGAAATATTGCCTGTAGTTTTTCTTATAGTATGGTTTACTTTCTTGTAATTAGGCTTACTTTATTTTTATCTGTTTTCTTATCTGTCTGAAAACTAAGATTATTGACTTTAGATCTTTCTTCTTATGTGTGTGTTTAATAAATTAACTTTCTCTCTAAGCAGCAATTTCACTGAATTCCACAAATGTAGGTAAGTAATATTTTCATTTTAATTTAGTGTGAAATACTTTTAATTTCTCTTGAGACTTTGACCTTTATGCATTTAGACGCGTGCTGTTATGTTTTTAAACATTTGGGGATTTTGAACATTCTCTTCTTGACTTCTAGTTTAATTCCTTTGTGGCCTTGAAACATACTTTTTATGATCTCTGTTTTGTTAAATATGTTAGGATGTGTTTTGTGTCCCACTGCATTCTATCTTGATGAATATTCCGTGGAAGTTTGAAAACAATGTGTCTCCTACTGTTGTTATATAGAGTATTCTATAAATATCAATTAGATCAAATTAATTGAGAGTGCTGTTTAGGTTAGGTCAATCTTCTGACTGATTTTCTGCTTGCTCATCTATCAGTTACTAAAAGAGACGTGTTGAAATCTCAATTATAAAAGTGTTATATCTAATTCTTCTTGCAGTTCTATCAGTTTTGGCCTCACAAAGTTTGATACTCTGTGGGTAGGTATATACACATTTAGGATTGTTATAATGTGGGGAGTCTTATCATAATGGCATTCCTCTATTGCTTTTTTTTTTCTGAAGTTGGTTTTGTTTGTAACTAATATAACTACCTTTTTTCTTTATGTGTTAGCATACTACATGCTTTTCTATGCTTTAATTTTTTAAGTGAATAAAATTTACTTTTAGAGTAGTTTTAGGGTTACAGAAATATTTAGTGGGAATTACAGAATTTGCATTAACTCATTCTACCCACACATGCACACTCTCAGTATTGATATCCTATTCCACACATTTGCTACAACTACTGAATCTACACTGACCTGTCATTATCTCACAAAATCCATAGTTTAGTATTTATTCTTGGTGTTGTACATTCTATGGGTTTGGACAAACGCACATTTACCACTGTAGTATCATACAGACTAGTTTTTGTGTTCTAAAAATTCTCTGCTCGATTTCCCCATCCCCTCCAACCTCTGGAAGTCTGTGTTGAGAAGTTGAAGCTCGTATATTAAGAATATGCAGATCATGACCTGCTGAAAGAGGAGATACAAGCTACCTACAAGGGGGCAGGCAGCAGGTAGCCACCTCAGTATCCATGCTCCCACTTTTGGGAAGTGAAACTCACAGGTTCTGTTTGGTTGAAGACACAGTTTCAGTACACCCACACAAGGGAAACTGAGTCACAAGATTTTTTACTTCCATATCCTGGAATTGGAGGGGCACAAATGAGCTGGGGAAAGGGCAATCATCCATGCTAGGCTTGGAGGAAGAAGGCGATATAGAGCAGGGTGTCATGTACATATCACTTATAAGGTACTTGGGGCAGAAGTCACTTTTTTAATTAAAGTATAGTTGACACACGATGTTACATTAGTTTAGATGTACAATAGTAAGTCAGTTCTTTGCTATGCTGTGTTCACCGTAAGTGTAGATACCATCAATCACCATGCAGTTATACTACAGTACTACTAACTATATCCCCCATGGTGTACCTCTCATCCCTATGATTTATTCATTCCATAACTGGAAGGCTGTATGCCCCATTCCACTCCCTTCTGGAAACCACCCATTTATTCTTTTTTTTTTTTTTGCTTTTATTTGGTCTGTTTATTCATTTGTTGTGTTATTTAGATTCCACATATAAGTGAAATCATAGGGTATTTGTTTTGACCTTATTTCATTAAGCATAATACTCTCTTGGTCCATCCATATTGTTATGAATGCAAAGGTCTCCTCATTTTTATGGTTAATAATCCATTGTGTGTGTGTGCACACATACATACCACTTCGTTATCCACTCACCTACAGATTGACAGTGAAGTTGCTTTCATAGCTGTAAATAATACTGCTACAAATATAGAGGTACATATGTCTTTTAAACATAATGTTTTCATTTTATTTCAGTAAATAACAATACTAGAATTAAGGACTCATGTGATATTTCTTTAAGTTTTTGAGGAACCTCCATACTGTTTTCCATAGTGGCTGCACCACTTTGCATTCCTATTCACAGGGCATGAGGGTTCTTCTTTAGGTCCTCACCAATACTTGTTATTTTTTGTGGTTTTGACTTTAGCTATTCTGATAGGTTTGAAGTGATATCTCATTGTGGTTTTGATTTGCATGTCCCTAATCATGATTAATGTTGAGTATCTTTTCATGTGTCTGTTGGCTATCTGGATGTCTTCTTTGGAAAAATGTCTTTTCAGGTCCTCTGCACATTCTTTAATCATATTTATGTGTGTGTGTGTGTGTGTGTGTGTGTGTGTGTGTGTGTGTGTGTGTTGGTGTTGAGTTGTAGAAGTTCTTTGTGTATTTTGGATATTAACCTCTTATTGGTTATATCCCTTGCAAATATCTTCTCCCTTTCCATAGATTGTCTTTTCCATTTTGTTGATGGCTTTCTTCACTGTGCAAATCTTTTTCTTTTTTTAATTTTGGTGTAATCCCAATAGTTTATTTTTGCTTTTTTCTTCCTTGCCTAAGGAGAGCTATCCATAAATATATTGCTAAGATCAATGTCCAAGAGACTACTACCTATGTTTTCTTTTAGGAGTTTTATGGTTTCAGATCTCACATTTAGGTCTTTAGGTTTTTGTGTTTCGTACAAAGAAGTGGTCCATTTTTTCTAAGCACCAATTACTGAAGAGGATTTCTCTTCCCCATTGTATATTCTTGACTTCTTTGTTGTAGATTAATTGACAATATAAGCATGGGTTTATTTCAGGGCTCTCTATTCTGCTCTACTGATCTACATGTCCATTTTTGTGCCAGTACCATATTGTTTTGATTATTACAACTTTCTAGTATATCTTGAAATCTAGGATTATGATACTTCCAGCTTTGTTCTTTTTCAAGATTCCCTTGGCTATTCAGGGACTTTTGCAGTTCCATACAAATTTTAGATTTGTTCTAGTCTGTGAAAAATGCTTTTGATAGGAATTACATTGAATATGTGGATTACTTTGGATGATATAGACATTTGAACAATATTAATTCTTCTAATAAGCATAATTGATAGATATTTCCAATGTGTCATATGCAATTTCATTCATCAATGTCTCATAGTTTTCAGAATATGCATTATTCCTAGGTATTTTATTATTTTTGGTATAATTGTAAATGAAATTGTTTTATTTCTTTTTCTAATATTTCATTATTAGTGTATAGCAATTCAACAAATATCTGTATATTAATTTTGTATCCTACCAACTTTACTGAATTCATTTATTACTTCTAATAGTTTTTTGGTGGAGTCTTAAGGGTTTTCTATATACGGTATATCATCTGCAAATAGTGACTGTTTTATTTTCTTACCAATTTATGTGATTGCTGTGTTTAGGACTTCTAAAACTGTGTTGACTAAAAGTAGTGAGAGTGGACATCCTTGTCTTATTCCTGATCTTGGGGAAAAGATGTCAGTTTTCTCACTATGGAGTAAAATGTTTGCTACAGTTTTATTTTTTATAATAGCCTTTATTATGTTGAAGGCATGTTCCCTCTAAACCTACTTTGAGAGTTTTTATCATGAACAGATGAATTTTGTCAAATGCTTTTTCTGCATTTATTGAGATGCCCATGTCTTTTTTTCCTTCCTCTTATTAATGGGATCTACCATGTTGATTGATTTGCAAATATTGAACCACCCTTCCATCCCTGGAATAACTCCCCCCACTTGATTGTGGTGGATGATTTTTTTAAACATATTGTTAGATTTGGTTTGCTAGGATTTTGTAGAGGATTACTGCATCTATGTTCATCAGAAACATTGGCGTATAGTTCTCTTTTTTGTTAGTATCTTTATCTGGTTTTGGTATCAGGGCAGTGCTGGTCTCATGGAATGAATTTAGAAACTTTCCTTTCTCTTCTATTTTTGGGAATAGTTTGAGGAGAATAGGTATTAGCTTTTCTTTAACTGTTTGGTAAAATTTACCAGTGAATCTCTCTGGTCCTGGACTTTTCCTGGGAATTTTTTGATTATCAATTCAATTTTGTTACTAGTGATCAGTCTTCTCAGTTCTTCTATTTGTTCCTGGTTCCATTTTAGAAGATTGCATGCTTCTACCATTTATCAGCATCTAATTTTTTATAGTATCTCATAATCTTTTATATTTCTATGCTGTCAAATTTTATTTTTCCTCTTTCATTTCTGATTTTATTTAATTAGGTCCTTTTTGTCCTTTTGTTGAGTGTGGCTAAAGTTTATCAATTTCCTTTATCCTTTCAAAGAAACAGTTCTTGGTTTCATTGATTTTATTTTTAGTCTCTATTTCATTTATTTCCACTTTGATCTTTATTATTTCCTTCCGTATAACATTGGGCTTTGTTTGTTCTTTTTCTAGGTCTTTTAGGTACCAGTTTAGATTTCTTATTTGAGATTCCTCTTGTTTCTTGAGGTAGGTCTGTATTGTTATAAATTTCCCTTTTAGAACTGGGTCCCAAAGACTTTGGATCATGGTATTTTCATTTTTATTTGTTTCTCTCTCTCCTCCTATTTAATTTATTCATTATTCGATTGCTTCATTGACCCATTGGCTAATAACTTGTTTTTTAGTCTTCTTTTTTTTTTTTTTGTAATTTATTTCTATCTTTATACCACTGGGGTCAGAAAGGATGTTTGGTATGTTTTAGTCTTCTTCAGTTTATTGAGACTTTGCCCTTAAATGTGATCTATCCTAGAGAATGTTTCATGTGCACTTAAAAAAAATGTAGTCCGTGGTTTTGGTTTTATATATATATATATATATATATATATATATATATGGTTTGGTTTTATATATATAGAGGTATTTAACATATGTTAAATACCTCTAGTATAATATATCATTCAAAAACATTGTTTTCTTATTTTCTGCCTGATGTAATTGGGTGTTAAAAGTAGTTGGCAGTAATAATAGGACTTGATGTCTGCTAATATTTGCCTTATATACTTAGGTACTCCTTTGTTGGGAAAAGAAGATACTGTTGTAACCTCTTGTGGAATTGGTCCTTTTATCATTATGTAATCCCTTAATTTGTCTCTTGTTATAACCATTTTAAAGTCTATTTTGTTTTGATATATTTATATAAGTATTGAAGTATTGCTAACCTGGCCTTTTGTTTGTTTGTTTGTTTTTGGTTTTGGTTTTTGGTTTTCCCCTTCTGTTTGCTTGGAGTAGGGCAGATCATGGCAGAACTGGAGCCAAAGTGGATGTGGGCCCAGGGGTTCTGGGGTTCTCTGTACCAGGGCACCTTTACAAGACTCTGGTAGGTATTACCTACCAGAGGTGTTTTGTGCCTATGTTACTTTGGCAAAAAGGTTGGAGCTACAGTGAGCACTGACCAAGGGTGCCCTGGTGTACACTGGGTTGGGACCACATTGACAGGATGGTGGAAGTTGGTGTGAGCTAGGGTCTTGGGGCTCCCAGAAGAAGCTGGTCAGCTAGGGTTCCTGGACTCTGTTCCCATCCAAGCCATCAAAGTGTAGGGGGTGTGTAAAAAGTGGCACTCACCCGACCTTCCAACTCAAAAAACGTTCCAGCACCTTCCCTGTATATTGGTATCAACAGGCAGAACTCCCTGGGACCTGACACAGAAGCAAACATATTTTAAGTTGAGAGATGAAGTACACATTTGGCAAATCACATATGTGTGACAGCCCCAAAGCACTGGACACTGTGCTTGATTAGGGATTTAGTTGGGGTACCCCTAGATGTCTAGTCTCAGAGTCCCAAGACCATAGAGATTTATGTTTCTTGGGATGAGATGTAGGTAATATTCATCCATCTGATGTTGGTACCTAGGCAGATATGGAGGATTATAAAGGGCATGTGGGGGCTCCTGCCACTAGCCACATACAGTAGTGCAAAGTGCCCTGCATAGAAGCAGTTGAGCACTATTGAGAGTGGCCAGGCAAACTGATGCAGATTGTCTTCTGTTGGGCAAATGGGGACAGGGTCAGTAAATTAGCAGGGTAGGCCATTAACTCAGGAAACTGGTAACATGCCCAGCAATTACTATGGCCCCAAAAATGAGTTCCAATATCTACTTATTGTATAGAAAAAAATATTAAGCCTGTTGAAGGTTAAATGATAGGATTGCGGAGTCCTGATTAGTAACCATAGGGAAGAGCCCTGTTGAGGTGGTTCAGGGAAGTGACCCTGGGGTTGTGATCCTGGAAAAGTGGTAGGATCCTCCCATCAAAAGATAAACTTAGTAACTTCCAGTTACTACGTCCAGAATGCATAAGGTAAGTCAATCTAATGCAATGTGATGAAGTCAAACAGCTAGCTGGAGTGTTCAAGGGGCTCCCATAAGGTTGTGAAACTCAACACATACCTTGGATTTGCAAAGCACAAAGGTGCAGCAGAGAGCAGTTTGGTAGTCACAGGACTGTCTTACACTGGAGCAGCAAGCACTGTAGTAAGCAAGGGGATTCCAAGATGAACACATAGTTCTACAAAATGCCAATCAAGGGGGTCAACAGTAGAGAATTTAGATAAACAAACATTTAGTACAGCAATCAGGTCCCAGGATGATGATCACCATCATCAACCACCCTGTCATCTCTGTTACAGCAGAAGGCTGTATTTGAATGTGCTTGGGTCTTATAATGTTATGGGTCTGGCTGTTGTCATTTCTAAGTTCTTTGTGTCCTGTGCTGTCTATATTGTCATGACCTGGGTTTGTCATCTTCAGCATTGTCATAGCTGGAGGGAGCCATCCCAGAAAGGAATAGCTCCTCAGTTAACCACCCACAAGGGGAACTGAGGGACCAAAGGGTCACAAAGATTTGGGATGCTCTGATTAAGGTTTGCTTGATCCATTAGGAGCATTTACTGATATCTCAATTTTGGGGGTCCTCAGCATTACACCTAATAAATGATTGGACAGTGCTCTCGTCTAAGGCATAGGTTGTGATCCATAAATAATATAGTCATATGTGCAGCCCTATTTTAAACAAATTTTATTTATATGCTCCAATCTAATGTTTGGTCCTCTATTACCAGAGATGAGTCTGAACTACATAAGCCTATCAGCCTCTTAGGGTTGAAATTAAAATGGCTAGTGCCTGGAGGTCAAGATGTCAGTGACCATTTGAACAGGGTTGGTGGACTTTAAGCATTTGTGCCATTGGTTCCATTTAAAATTTCCCAGTTAGTATCCGCACTTGGTATCATTTCAGTGTAACCTCACTATGGATGACTTCTTACATTGCCATCCTCCAATCCTAGATGAAACTGCAGGAAAGTGCTATGTGCTTCAGCAACTTACCAGTGTTGATTCTCTCTGAGGTCAAGGAGAATCCCCATGACCCAGATGGCACAAAAGTCACAGAATAAGGCCAGCAGTAGACATCTTCACTTTATAGTTGTGCATCCTCCCCCTGATGGCCCCATGTGAAGATTTACTATGACACTGTTGTAGGTCTACAGCTTATTTGTAGCCTCCTCCAAAGTGGAGTACAGACAAGTGTTGCAATTGTATCACCATGCTGTAATCTTCTAATGTTGCTAGTATCAACAAACCTGAGTGCCTATTCATTCTTTTAGAGATCCACACCATTCCTTCAGTGGGTCCAGGTGTAATTATTTCCACTCCCCAAGGGAAGGTATGGTCAGGAGAAATGAGCTATCCGATAAAACCACGATGCACCGAAATTTCAGCTGGAACATATCAAGTGGGTAAGTGTGGTCCATCAGCAGCATAGTGGGTCTGAACTCTCTATCACCAGGGAATTACAGCCCATCAAAACCATCCTTGACTGTATTGCAATGAATATTGGAAGGTAAGATGATTGGCATTTTAAATTTGTACAAGAACTCAAAATTGTTGGGGGAAATGTAAATAACATTATCCTATGAAATAAAGGCATCAGATTCCCCATGATAATAATCACAGGCAGCATGGCCAGATGAACCTAGTTTAAATGGATCTAATTGGTACTTGTCTGGTCCAAAAGCTCATAGGCACCCAGGAGTCGTCCTGGGTCCAAGATACGTTTAGTCCATTGGCCCCAAGATACATAGTTCATAGCGGCCAATACATCTGCCCAGAAAGAGAGGCTGGGGGGAATCAGAGAGGGTTTTAATTAAGTGACCTTTATGTTGCTGTTGGGCCTCTTCCTAATTAAATGCACCTAAGAATGTTAGTTCTAAATGTAAAGAGACCTAATGTGTGCTGGGTTGGGTTTGCATGTGGGAGGATGAAGAGTTAAACAATTGATGTTTAACTGCAAGTGGAATTTCTCAGCCTTTAGAAGACGAACTGATGCTCAGAAATTTACAGTTGTAGTTGGCCCTTGAATTTTATGTGAGAGAATAGCCCAACCTTTATGTTGTAAGTGGGTCACCAGTCATGTTAGGGTCTCCTGCATCATATTCTCTGAGGGACTTCAGATGAGTATGTCATCAATTTAGTGCCATATGGTACAAGGGCACACAGGGCATCCAGGTCTTGCTGGCAAAGAATATGGGCAGTAGCTGGACTGTTAAGGGTGCCTAGAGATACCCACGTAAATATACATTGAATGCCTTCAAATGTGAAGGCAAACTGTCCCAAAAGAGTTGGGACTCCTTGACAATCAATATTGAATAAAATACATGAGCTAGATGGATTGTGGTGAAGTAGTCTCCTGGAGCCCTTTGGATATCCTCAACTGGACAATGTTGCATATGGGAGCCTTAATAGAGGTACCTTGTGCATTTAAATTTTAGTAGTTGACTGTAAGGCACTATGCAGCAGGCTTTAATAATGGCCAAATGGAGGAACTGAAAGGAGAAATGGTGGGTTTACAGCTCCTTTTCAAATATTGAATTATGGGCCTATGGACTCCAATGCCTTAGTTCCTTGTTGCAAGCAGTATTGGGGGATATTTACCTTTTTAATCAGGTGTAGCAGACTTGTGGGTTCCCAATGTACCAGTTCCCATGAGGAAGGCCAGGAGTTTGGATTTGTTCCAGATGAAATGATGGCATACTGAGAAATCAATCTAATAACAGGAAAAAAAGGGTCAAAGGGGCTGCCGCCACTAAAAGATTTTTTTTTTAAAGACTTTATTTAACAGACAGAAACACAGTGAGAGAGGGAACACAAGCAGGGGGAGTGAGAGAGGGAGAAGCAGGCTTCCCGCCGAACAGGGAGCCTGATGTGGGACTCGATCCCAGGTCTCCAGGATCATGACCTGAGCCAAAGGCAGTCACTTAACCAGCTGAGCCACCCAGGTGCCTCACCACTAAAAGATTTTTAACAAGTGTTCTAACTGACATCCAAGGGAAGCTGAATGCCTCTACTATCCTACCTGTTTTTTCTTGTAATTTAAGGGGTGCCACTTGTTTATTTTGGAAGGGTTTCCAGGAAATACTGTAATTTGAGTGTGAATGGGAGCAGTAAAATGTCTGTTTTGTGTGTCCTAATGGATTGTCTCTGGAGATGGGACAAACTCCAGGGCATGCTGGATCCCTATGGCAGGACCCATAGAAGCTGTCACTCTCAGTCAGGGTATAGAATTCCAGATCCTGAGGCGGGAGCAACTAGAAGGGTGAGAGTATCCAACTTGAGAGGAGCCATCAGTGTCTTGAAATACCTGCAGAGCCTGAGCAACATCTTCTAATTTGTATTTGGGCTGACTAGAGATTAAGTCATTAGGGATCCCTGATCTCCAGAGCTACCAAAACAGAGAGGTCTGTTGATACTCTCAGGAGGGAGGGTGCTGGTTTGAGGTGTCAACACTTGTTGGGGGATAATAAGAGGCTTTTTCTAGGCCACATATCTCCTAGGACTTCTCCAATGTGTTCCTGGCTGAGGGGGACAGTGGGGCCCAACTGCCTTTATAAGCAAACAAGATTTGAACTTCAGAAAAATTCTCTTTTTCATGTCTAACTGCAATATTGATGCAGTCTAATGTTTGTTCTCCAGTATCTGACATTTCTATGAATTGTAATAGCATAGATTCATAATTGAAGGGAGGGGATACCCTTTGGGAACTCCTTAGATTTTGGCCCCAAGGATACATCCTCTGGCTTGAAAATGGTGAGGGGCCTGTGGGGTCATGATGCTTAGCGAAAAGATACATCCATTGAACCATTCTAATTTTACAAAAGAGGAATGAAGCACACTTGATCCAAGGTTTTGGATACTTATTTACAGTAGCTATAATAAATGTGAAGGACATATGGGACTGGTACTAAGCCATAAAAAGTCATAAAAATCCAAGTCAGGAGAAGTAGAGCTTCTTCCTCATAATCCCTCTGGGCTCAGGAAGTTTAGGAAGTCACTCTCAGCAGTCAGCCCCTTTCCTGTTTTGTCTGTGCCTCATACCCTGGTGGCTCAACATATTTGGGAGCACCCTTATTACGGCAACGGGTCCAAGGTCTCCTCTAGGGTTTTCTATTAAACAGGCACTCACCTTGGGTTTTTTTAAACAAATTTTGAATTTTGGGGTATTTGGCCAATCTGACCAGCTGGTGTATCTCAGTCACTGTAAAAAACAGTTCAGAGCCAGTTTCAAAGACCTGTAGGAATTGATCTGCACTTTTCTCTCCCCTCCCTTTAGACAAAATATTCTACCAAACCTTGCACTTCTATCAGTACAGTTTCCTGTCTCCTTTGTTTATTCAGACCAGTCACCAGTGAACATTTTTATCTAATCAATGATAATAAGGAACACCTTGGAGAAAGGTTGACTCTTCCCAGACTCATATGCTACCGCCTCTGGTTCTAGGGCATCCCAATCAACACCCATGAGATTGTGATCTACCTCCCCCAGTGCAATGTAAACTGATGTATTTGATATGACCTTTCCAAGTCCCAAGAACATAGCACCAGTGATTTGGTCTGTTAATACGCCACTGTGCTCAGTATAGCCCAAGCCGTCTGAGCAGAGGTCTTACAAGCAATTTTATTTACCTCCTCTTGGGACTTGGGAAAACTGGTACCATGTGGTCAAGGACCCCACTTTCCACTAAAACTTGTCTATTTGTACTATGGCAGGAAATTCCTGATAGCCTCCCAAATACCTTGCCCCATTTTCCCACCTTGGGTGCCATGATGCCCCCTAGAAGAGTTGTCTTTGTCATAGGTTACAGTTGGCTCCCTGAGCTCAACTACCTGGTCCTAACCACCAGCAACCAACTTCTTCTTCTGGCATTAATTTAAGGGCAACTTTCTTGGCTCCCAGGACTTGGTAATCTATGCCCCCATTCCCTGCCTGGACAAAAGAGGCCGAGTCCTATCCTCTTGGTTTTCTCATCTTGGCTCAATACCAGAAGTTTTACATATAATCATAGTCATCAATCAACTCTTACCACACAGGATCTCATTTAGAGACTGATGGGAAACACACTTACCTCAGACAAAGGCTGGCTGGGAAACACACTTACCTCGGACAAAGGCTGGCTGGTTGATCTCTGCATTCTGACCTTTTACAGCACTGATAATTTGGGGTGGATATTCATGGCAACATCTGGCAGCAGCAGCACCCAAAGCAGTGTCATAACCTGTCAGTAAGCAGTTGTTCCTTCTCAGAGAGACTGAGCAGTCTCGGAAAGAAAGCTAGTCCTTTTCAGGCTCAAGGCATTGTATAGCGGTACAAACCGCACCCACAATTCTATCTTCCTATTGCCAGTGTGTTGAGAAGGGGGAGCTGGTGTATTGTACTGAATGAGAAGGCATAAGCTACCCACAAGAGGGCAGCAGATAGCTCCCTCAGCATCCAAGCTCCCACTTTGGGGAAGTGAAACAAGCAGAAGGTGCAGTTTCCATTCACTTACACAAAAGTAAGTAGAGTCATAAGATTTATTACTTACAGATCCCAGAAGTTAGGGTGTTCAACTGACCTGGAGGAAGGGCAGTCTTCCAACTCATGTCACCAGTGAGCAGGAAATAGACAATAGGGTAGCAAGCACCTATTACTTATGACATGGTTGGGGTGGGAGTTACTAAATTTTCCAGGTTAACTCTAAAACAGTTATTTTCAAAGGTGCCTGAGAAAAGTGGGAATTTGTGGGGGCATCCTAAACTCAAGGGCTTATCTAAACAGTCAGACTCTGGGTGTGAGCAGCATTATCATACCCTCAGAAAAACAAAGTTGCCACTCATTTGTGGAATTTAAGAGATACAACAGACAAGGAAAGGGAAAAATTGAGACAAAGCATGAAAGAGATTTTTAATTAATTATAGAGAACAAACTGATGTTTATCAGAGGGTTTAGGGAGTGGGTTAAATATGTGATGGGGATTAAAGACATCACTTTTCATGATGAACACAGAGTGATGTAGAGAACTGTTGATTACTATACTATACATGGGAAACCAGTATTATACTGTATGTTACCGAACTGAAATTAAAATTAAAAATTAAAAATGGAAATAGGGAAAAATTGCTTTCTCATCATACAGCCACTAATAATTCTACTGTCTTCATAGTTTTTCTTCTGAAATGTTATAGAGTTGGAATAATACAGTATGTAGCCTTTCAGATAGGTTTCTTTCACTTAGCAATATGCATTTAAGTTTCTGCCATTTCGTTTTATGGTTTGATTGCTTATTTCTTTCATTGTATTGAATATATCAAAAATTACTCTTGCCTTTTTCAATTCTGATGCTTTTTATTTCCCTTTTATGGTCAACTAATCTTCAAAAAAGGAGGCAAGAATATAGAAAAGGGAAAGTACAGTCTTATCAACAAATGGTGCTGAGAAACTGGACAGCAACATCCACATTTAAAAGGATGGAACTAGGGCTCTTTTTTATACCATACACAAAAATACACCAAAATGAAATAAAGACACAAATTTGACACCTGAAACCATAACTTTCCTGGAAGAAAACAGGCAGTAATATCTTTTGCCATCAGACATAAAAACAATTTTCTAGGTATGTCTCCTTGGAAAAGGGGAAAAAAAATTAAACCATTGGTACTATGCCAAAATAAATAAATGCTTTTGCACAGTGAAGGATACAATCAACAAACCAACAAAAAGACAGCCTATTGGATGGTAGAAGACATTTCCAAATGATTTATCTAATAAAGGGTTAATATCCAAAACATATAAAGAAACAAATAATATGATTAAAAAATGGGCAGGGATCTGAATAACAGTTTTCCAAAGAAGACATGCAGATGGCCAGCAGCCACTGTGGAAAACATTTAGGTTCCTCAAAAAATTAAAAATAGAATTACCATATGATCTATTATTTTAAATACTAGGTATTTATCCAATGAACATAAAAACATTATTTGGAAAGATATATGTCCTCCTTTGTTTGTAGCAACATTATTTATAATACTCAAGTTATGGAAGTAATCCAAGTATGCATCCATACATGAATGGATAAAGAAATAGTGTAACACACACACACACACACACACACCAAGTGGACCATTAACCATAAAAAAACAAATGCAGTCTTGCCATTTGCAACAACATGGATGCATCTAAAGAGTATACTGCTAAGTAGAATAAGTCAGAGAAAGAAATACCATATGATTTCACTCAAAGGTGAAAGTTAAGAAATAAATTAACAAAGAAAAAAAGGGACAAACACTCTTAAATATAGAGAACAAACAGGTGGTTGCCAGAGGGAAGGCTGGGGGGATGTATGAGATAGGTGAAGGGGATTAAAAGTATACTTACTATGATAAACATTCAGTAATGTATAGAATTGTTGAATTCGTGCACACCTGAAACACATATAGATTGTTAATTATAAAAAACAAAAATAAACATAACTACAATAATCTGTTAGTAAATATATAATAAAATATGTAAGTTGTAAAATTGATAACCTAAAATGTGACAGGAAGCAGTAAAAAATATAAACTTTAGCAATACTATTGAAGTTATTATTTTTAAAAAGGGTTCTATTTTTTTAAAAAGGGTTCTATTTTTTTGAAAACCTGCATTTTAGTATATATATTTTTGAATTAAGGTTTAAGTAATTAACATATAATGTATTTGTTTCAGGGATACAGGTCTTATAAAATAAGACTTCTCGGGGCACCTGGGTGGCTCAGGCATTAGGTGTCTGCCTTTGGCTCAGGTCATGATCCCAGAGTCCCAGGATCAAGCCCTACATCCAGCTTCCTGCTCAGCAGGAAGCCTGCTTCTCCCTTTCTCCCTCCCCCTGTTTGTGTTCCCTCTCTGGCTGTGTTTCTCTGTCAAAGAAATAAAACCTTAAAAAAAAAAAAAAAGAAGACTTATCATTAGTCTTATATAATACCAAGTGCTCATTACAACACATACCCTCCCCAATGTCATCACCAGTTACCCCATCCCTCCACCTGCTTCACCTCCAGAAACCCTTAGTTTGTTTCTGCTGATTTGGAGTCTCTTATGATTTATCTCCCTCTCTAGTTTTATCATGTTTCATTTTTTCCTCTTTTCTCCTATGATCCTCTGCCTTGTTTCTTAAATTCCATACATCGGTGAGATCATATGATAATTGTCTTTCTCTGGTTGACTTATTTCACTTAGCATAATACCCTCTACTTCTATCCACATCATTGCAAATGGCAAGATTTCATTTTTGATGGTTGCATAATAGTTCATTGTTTATATACATACCATATCGTCTTTATTCGTTCATCTGATGGATATCTGGGCTCTTTCCATCGTTTGGCTATTGCGGACTTTGCTGCTATAAAAATTGGTATAAGTGCCCCTTTGGATCACTACATTTGTATCTTTGTGATAAAACACCCAGTAGTGCAATTGCCAGGTCACTGGGTAGCTCAACTTTCAATTTTTTGAGGAACCTCCAAGCCACTCCAGAGTGGCTGAATGAGCTTGTATTCCCATCAACAGTGTAGGAGGGTTCCCCTTTCTCTGCATCTTGACCAATATCTACCGTTTCCTGACTTGTTAATTTTAGCCATTCTTACTGGTGTGAGGTGGTATCTCATTGTGGTTTTGATTTGTATTTCCCTGATCCTGGGTGATACTGACCACTTTTTCATGTATCTGTGGGCCATTTGGGTGTCTTCTTTGCAGAAATGTCTGTTCATCTCTTCTGCCTATTTCTTGACTGGATTATTTTTTATTTGGGTGTTGCATTTGAGAAGTTCTTTATAGATTTTGGATACTATCTCTTTGTCTCATATGTCATTTGCAGATATCTTTTCCCATTCTGTTAGTTGTCTTTTGGTTTTGTTGACTGTTTCCTTTGGTGTGCAAAAGCTTTTTATCTTGATGAAGTCCCAATAGTTACTGTTTTCCTTTGTTTCCCTTGCCTTTGGAGATGTGTCTTGCAAGAAGTTGCTATGGCTGAGGTCAAAGAGGTTGCTGTCTGTGCTTTCCTCTAGGATTTTGATGGACTCCTGTCTCACATTTAGGTCTTTCATCCATTTTTAGTTTATCTTTATGTGTGGTGTAAGAGAATGATCCAGTTTCATTCTTCTGCATGTGGCTGTCCTATTTCCTCAACACCATTTGTTGAAGAGACTATCTTTTATTTCCTTTGGATATTCTTTCCTGCTTTGCCAAAGATTAGTTGGCCATAGAGTTGAGGGTCCATTTCTGGGTTCTCTATTTTGTTCCATGGATCGATGTGTCTCTTTTTGTACCATGTTGTACCAGCCAGTCCCATGCTGTCTTGATGATCACAGCTTTGTAACACAGCTTGAAGTCCAGAATTGTGTTTTGGTTTTCTTTTTGAACATTCCTTTGGCTACTTGGTGTCTTTTCTGGTTCCATACAAATTTTTGGATTATTTGTTTCAGTTCTGTGAAAAAAGTTGATGGCAACATAGACCAGAAAGGAACAGAGACAATATACAACAGTCCCTTTACAGGCAATACAATGGCACTAAATTCATATCTTTCAGTAGTTACTCTGAATATACTTGGGATAAATGCCCAATCAAAAGAAAATTATAGAATTCTCAACAAAGAAATTGAGGAAGACACCAACAAATGGAAAAATGTTCTATGCTCATGGTATGGAAGAACAAATACCTTTAAAATATCTATGCTATCTAGAGCAATTTACACATGCAATGCAATCCCTATCAAGGTGCTATAATTTTTAAGATATTTTATGGAAGCCTTATTTTAACCAAAAAGAATAAACCTGTAGCAATTACATGGAAGAACATGATAAAGAAGTCAAAACATGCTGATATCAAAAGACATCATAGCTCAAAAAATAGCAAACATTAGGGAAAACAATAATAGGATAAGAAGGAAGAAAGAATGGAGGTGCAAAAGAATCAGAAAAGAGTTAACAGAATAGCAATAATAATACTTAGCTGTCAATTATTTAAATGGGGAAGATGAGAAGATAGAAGAGTAAGAGTCCCTAAGCTAGTCTCCACTAGGTAACACTCAAATCAGAAAATGACCTGAAGACAGGCAGAACAAACTCCACTGGACAAGAGGCCACACCTAAAAGAAGGTAGGAGGGGCAAAAATACAGTCTGAGAACAAAATGGACTGTGTCTGTCTGCAGTTGGGAGGGAGCCAGTGGTATAGAGAAGGACAAAAACAGACTATCACACTGGAGAGCCCACATGGGGAAGATGAGTGCCCATAACATGTGTTTTGAAAGCAGGAGGATCTTAATTTCATGGGTTCTTACAACTAACAGGAGTTAAAACCTAGAATTTAAAAAATCCACTAGTTTGGCCCTGGGAGAGCCTGCAGGAATTTAGGAAGTTGAGTCCCCATGCTTAAAGAGACAGCACAACAAACAGCAGGTAGAGATATAGCAGGAAACAGCAGTTTGAAAAATGCTTGCCAGGGGGGAGACAGGAAATAAAGTTATTTATTCCTCTCAGAGCATGGCCTAATCATAGGGAGACCACCCCAGGAACAAAGAAGGTGACAGACATCGCCTTATCTGCCCCATGCCCCAGCATAAACAAAAGACCATCTGTAGGAAACAGCTAGATGAGTTTTGACACTCACTACCACTACCTAATTTACTTTCACCAAGCCCCTTTCCCCATGTTTTGAGGATGTGCCCTTCCAGGTCCCGCTTGCCTCAGTCCCTGTGCTGCAAACCCCCTCCCTGAAAAAATCAGCACAAACCCTACCAACACATTGTCTCTGAATCCAAGTGTTTTGTGGGATCTCAATCCCAGCAGCAGCAGGTCTCATTCTGCAAGCAGACCAGCACACACTTTGTTAAACTGCCCCACCCAGATGGGTATCAAACACTGCCTACAACATACAAAGAGAGCCTCTGAAGACAACTGGACTGAAGGAAAAAGTGACCAGAACTCAACAACAGGGCACATGCAACAAATATATGAGAACTCCTTGAAGCACCAGGTCCTGGAGAATAAAGGAAACTGCACTGCAGGGCACTATAGGACCTCTTCTTCATAAAGCCTGTACTTTATGAGATAAACACAGAGAGATAGACAAAATGAGAAGACAGATGAAAATGTCTCGAACAAAAAAAAAAAAAAAAAAAAACAGGACAAAAGCACAACAAGAGACCTGAACAAAATGGATATAAGTAATATACTGGAAGGAGAGTTTAATGTAATGATCATAAAGACTTGAAAAGAATGGATGACACTATCGAGACCCTTAAAAAAGATAAGAAAGGAACCAGAGATGGAGAACACAATAGTGGCATGAATACACTAAATGGGGGTGCATGGGTGGCTCAGTCCGTGAAGCATCTATTTTTGGTTCAGGTCATAATCTCAGGGTCCTGAGATTGAGTCCTGTGTCAGGTTCTCAGCTCAGCAGCAAGTCTGCTTCCTCCTCTCCCTCTGTGATCTCTCTTGCTCTCTCAATAAATAAAATCTTTAAAAAAAATCAAACATTTAAAATTATAGTAGATGGAATGAATAGCATGTTTGAGGAAGCAGAGGAGCAAATGAATGACCTGGAAGGCAGAGTAATGGAAAGTAATCAAGCTGAAAGAATGAGAGGAAAATAATTATTCAAAATGAAAATAGACTTAGGAAAGTAATAACCCCATTGAGTGCAATAACACTCTCATTATAGAGATCCCCCCAAAAAAAGGAGAGAGAGAAAGAGGGGAAAAAAACTTATTTCATGATATAATAGCTGAAAACTTTCCTAATCTGGGAAAGGAAACAGATATCTAGATCCAGGAGTCACAGAGATCCCCCAACAAAATCAACCCAAGGGTGTCCACACCCAGACACATAGTAATTAAAATGCAAACTGTCCTGATAAAAAATTTTAAAAGCAGCAAGGGTAAAGACAGATAGATACAAGGGAAAATTCATAAGGCTATGAGTGGATTCTTCAACAGAAACTTTGAAGACCAATAGAGAATGGTATGTTATATTCAGAGGGGCTGAAAAAAATGCATGTCCAGTCAAGAACACTCTATCCAGCAAGGCTGTCATTTGGAATAAAGAGATAGTTTCACAGACAAACAAAAGCTAAAGGAGCTCATACCATTAAACCAGCCCTACAAGAAATATTAAAAGGAGGGGGTGCCTGGGTGGCTCAGTTGGTTAAGCAACTGCCTTCAGCTCAGGTCATAGTCCCGGACACCTGGGATCGAGCCCCACATCGGGCTCCCTGCTCAGTGGGAAGCCTGCTTCTCCCTCTCTCACTCCCCCTGCTTGTGTTCCCTCTCTGGCTGTGTTTCTCTCTGTCAAATAAATAAAATCTTTAAAAAAAAAAAGAAATATTAAAAGGAATGCTGAGTGAAAAGGAAAGACCGTAAGTGAGATTATAAAAATTTGAAAACACAAAGGCAGTAAAAATATATCTATAAAAATCAAAGGATTCACAAATTAAAGGAGAGGAAACATATACTTAAAATGTGTTTGGGGGGTGAGGTAGGGAAAGGAGTAAAGAATGGGTCCAACATAAGTGACCATTATCTTTACACAAACTGTTAGATGCAGAAGAGGTTATATACAAACCAAATGGTAACCACAGATCAGAAACAAGTAATAGACGGGCAAAGAATAAAGAAAGAGAAAGGAATCCATGTATATCACTAAAGAAAGTCAACAAACCATGAAAGAGAGCAAGAGAAGAGGGGATCAGACAAAAACTACAAAAGCAACCACAGAACACATAACAAAATGATAATACATATATAATCAATGATCACTTTGAAGGTAAATGAACTAAATGCCCCAATTAAAAAAACATAGGGAGACAAAATGGATAAAGAAAAAAAAAAAACAAGATTCATCTATGTGCTACCTCCAAGAGACTCATTCCAGACCTAAAGCCACATGCAGATTGAACTTGAGGGGAGGGAGAAACATTTATCCTGTAAATGGATGTAAAAAAAGAAAAAAGAAAAAAAAGAAAATAAAAACAAACAAAAAACAAGTAACATTACTTATATTGGAAAAAATACTTTATTTTTTTAAAGATTTTATTTATTTATTTGAGAGAGAGAGATATAGCAAGAGAGGGAACACCAGGGGGAGTAGGAGAGGGAGAAGCAGCCTTCCTGCTAAGCAGGGAGCCCAGTGTGGGGCTTGATCCCAGGACCCTGGGATCATGACCTGAGCCAAAGGCAGATGCTTAACAACTGAACAACCCAGGTGCCCTAGAAACAATAGACTTTAAAACAAAGACTGTAACAAGAGACAAAAAAGGTCACTATATAATAAAAAATGGAATATAACAAGAAGATATAATAATAGTAAATGTTTATGCATCAACATGAGATACCAAAATATATACAACTTTAATTACAAACATAAAGGAACTAATCAGTCATAGTACAATAATAGTAGGGGACTTTAACAGCCCACTTACATTGATGGACAGATGATCCAGACAGAAAATCAACAAGGAAGCAATGGCTTTGAATGATGAACTGGACCAGATGAACTTAACAGATATTCAGAATATTCCATCCTAAAACAGAAGAATTCACATTCTTTTCCAGTGCAGATGGAACATTCTCCAGAACAGATCATGTATCAGGCCAAAAAAAAACAAGCCTCAACTAATTCAAAAAGATCAAAGTCATACCATGCATCTTTTTGGACCACAACACCATGAAACTAGAAATCAACCCCAAGAAAAAAATGTGAAAAGAGAAGAAATACATGGAGGTAACACAATATATTGTTAACAATGAAAGATGAACCAAGAACTCAAAGAAGAAATAAAAGATTACCTGGGAGCAAATGAAAACACAATGACCCCAAATCTTTGAGATATAGTGAAAGCAGTTATAAGGGGGAAGTTTATAGTAATACAGGCCTATCTCAAGAAGCAAGAAAAATAAATAAACAACTTAACCTTACCCCTAAAAAAGCTAGAAAAAGGGGACGTCTGGGTGGCTCAGTTGGTTAAGCGACTGCCTTCGGCTCAGGTCATGATCTTGGAGACCCGGGATTGAGCCCCAATTGGGCTCCCTGCTCGGTGGGAAGCCTGCTTCTCCCTCTCTCACTCTCCCTGCTTATGTTCCCTCTCTCGCTGTGTTTCTCTCTATCAAATAAATAAATAAAATATTTTTTGAAAGGCTAGAAAAAGAAGAACAAAGAAAAATAAAAACTAGAGGATGGGAGACAATAATAAAGATTAGAACAGAAACAAAAGATATAGAAACTAAAACAAATCAATGAAATTAGGAGGGAATTCTTTGAAAAGATTATCCAAATTGACAAGTCCTGGGGAACCTGAGTGGCTCAGTCAGTTAAGCATCTGCCTTCAGTCAGATCATAATCTCAGGGTCCTAGGATCAAACCCCCAGTCACTGGGCACTTGGCTCAGTGAGGAGTCTGCTTTTCCCTCTCCCACTTCCCTCCCCCTGCTCATGTTCACTTGCTCTCTCTCTAATAAATAAATAAAATCTTAAAAAAAAATGGATGGTCCTCTAGCTAGACTCACAAAAAATAAAAGCATGAACTCAAATAAAATCACTAATGAAAGAAGAAAAATAACCAACACCAGAGAAATTATAACAGAATATTATGAAAAATTATATGCCAACAAATTGGACAACCTAAAACAAGTGAATAATTTTCTAGAAACATAATCTACCAAAAATAAATCAGTAAGAGATGGAAAATTTGAACAGAATGACTTCCAGTAATGAAATTGAATCAATAAAATATTAATATTAATAATAATAATAGCTCCAATATACAAAAGGACAGGACTTGGCAACTTCTCAAACTCTACCAAACATTTAAATAGTTAATACCTATTCTTCACAAACTATTCTTAAACATAGAATAGGAAAGAAAACTTACAAATTCATTCTATGAGGCTAGTATTACATTGATAGCAAACTCAGATAAAGCCACCATTAAAAAAGAGACCTATAGGCCAATATCTCTGATGAACATAGATATAAAAATCCTAAACAAAATATTAGCAAACTAAATCCAACAATACATTTAAAAAAATCATTCACCATGATCAAGTGGAAAATATTCCCAGGATGCAAAGGTAGTTTAATATTTGCAAATTAACATGATATGTCACATCAATAAGGAAAAGATAAAAACCATATAAAAATTTAAATAGATGCAAAAAAAGCACTTGATAAAATATAACATCTGTTCACGATAAAAACCCTTAACTAAGTCTAGAGGGAACATACCTCCACATAATGAAGACCTTATATGAAAAATCCATAGTTTACATCATAGCCAATGCTGAAAAACTGAAAGTTTTTGCCTAAGTTCAGTAACAAGACAAGAACATCCACTCTCACTACTTTTATTCAATATAGTACTGAAGTCCTATTCACAGTGATCAGACAACAAAAAGAAATAAAAGCATCCAAATTAGTAAAGAAGAAATAAGACTTTCACTATTTACAGATAACATGATACTATATATATGAAACCCTAAAGACTCCACCAAAAAACTACAACTGATAAATTATTTTAGTAAAGTCAAAAGATAGAAAATCAGTGTTTAAAAATCTGTTGTATTTTTAATGCTAGTAATGAAGCAGAAGAAAGAGATACTAAGAAAATAATCCCATTTACAATTGCATGAAAAAGAATAAAATACCTAGGAATACACTTAACCAAAGAGATTAAAAATCTTTGGAAAATTATAAAGCACTGATGAAAGAAATTGAAGATGACACAAAGAAATGAAAAGATAGCCTATGCTTATGGATTGGAAGAACAAATACTGTTAAAATGTCCATACTACTCAAAGCAATCCAGAGACTTACTGGATTCCCTATCAAAATACCAATAGCATTTTTCACAGAACTAGAAGAAACAATCCTAAAATTTGTATGGAACTATAAAGATCTTGAAAAAGAAAAATTAACTGGAGGTATCACAATTCCAGACTTTAGGTTATATCACAAAACTATAGTAATCCAGATAATTTGGTACTGGCACAAAAATAGAAACACAGATCAATGAAACAATTAGAAACCTAGAAATGAACCCACAACTATATGGACAATGTTTGACAAAGCAGGAAAGAATATCCAATGGGAAAATGATAGTCTGTTCAACAAATGGTATTGAGAATACTGGACAACTACATGCAAAAGAATGAAACTGGATCATTTTCTTACACCACACACAAAAATAAAAGCAAAATGGATTAAAGACCTATATGTGTTATCTAAAAGCATGAAAGTCCTAGAAGAGAGCACAGGCAGTAATTTCTCTGATGATGGCTGTAACATTTTTCTAGATATGTCTCCTGAAGCAAGGGAAATAAAAGTGAAATAAATTACTGGGACTACATCAAAATAAAAATTTCTGCACAGGTAAGGAAACAATCAACAAAATTAAAAGGCAACCTACTGAATAGGATAAGATACTAGCAAATAGCATATCCAATAAAGGATTAGTATCTAAAATATGTAAAAAACAGATACAATTCAATACTCAAAAATGAATAATCCAATTAAAAATAGGCAGAAGGCATGAAAAGACTTTTCCAAAGAAGACATACAGTTAGCCCACACATACATGAAAAAATGCTCAACATCACTCATCATCAGGGAAATGCAAATAAAACTACAATATTGCCTCACACCAGTCAGAATGAAAAACAAAACAAACAAAACAGAAGAAACAACAAGTATGAGGGGATGCAGAAAAAGAGCTTTCTTGCATTGCTGGGGGAATGCAAACTGGTGCATCCACTGTGAAAAATAGTGTGCAGATTCCTCAAAAAGTTTAAAGTAGAACTACTCTATGGTCCAGTAATTGCACTACTGGGTATTTGCCCCCAAAATAGTAAAATAGTAATTGAAAGGGATATCTGCACCCCTATATTTACTGCAGCATTATTTACAATAGCCAAATTTTGGAATCAGCTCAAGGGTCCAGCAATAGATTAATGGAAAAAGAATAAGTTATCTATACCTGTATCTATATCTATCTATCTATCTATCTATCTATCTATCTATCTATCTACCTATCTATCTATCTATATCTATTTATATCTATCTATATAGAGATAGATATGTGATAAATATATGCACATAATATACAACCATATAAAGGAATGAAATCTTGTCATTTACAAGGACATGGATGGAGTTAGAGAGTATAATGCTAAGTTAAATAAGTCAATCAGAGAAAGACATGTAACATGCGACTTCACTCATCTGTGAAATCTAAGAAAGAAAACAAGCAAAGGGAAAAAGAGACAAACTAAGACAAAATATTTTAATGCTAGAAAACAAACTGATAGTTACTGGAGGGGTGGTGGGTGAGGAGATGGATCAAAGAGGTGATAGGGATTAGAATATATTTATGATAAACATGGGAAAATGTATAGAATCGTTGAGTCGCTATACTGTATACCTGAAAATAATATAACATATAATATAATATTAACTATAGTGAAATTAAAATTAAGAACAATAAAAGAATTAATTTAAAAATGAAAAAATAATTACTTAAATGTAAACAAACTAAATTTTCTAATCAATGGCCAAATGGATAAAAAATAAGACCCACTGTTATTCTGCTTAGAGAAAACTCACTTTAGACTTAAAGAAACACATACACTGACAATAAAGGGAAGGAAAAAAAAATTCAAGCAAATGGTAACCAGAACAAAAACAGAGTAGCTATAATTATATTAGACATAATAGACTTTAATCTATAATTGGTAAAAAAGGATACAAAGGTCATCATCTGGTGATAAAGGAGTGAATCCATCAAGAAGATGCAATGACTGTAAACATTCATGTGCCCAACATCAGAGCACAGAAATATATGAAGCAAGATCTAATAATTAAAATATATTGCAATAATATTTGGGACTTTAATATCCCACTCTCAACAATGGATAGATAACAGAGTTAATAAGAAAACAGCATATTTGAAAACTATAGACCAAATAACCTGACAGACATATACAGAACATTCTGTAACAAAAGCAGAGCACACATTTTCTCAAGCCCACTTGGGGCATTTTCTAGGATAGAACATATGTTTAACCACAAAACAAGTCTTAGCAAATTCAAGAAGATTGAAATTATGCCAAGTATCTTCTCTGAAGAAAACTGTATGAAACTAGAAATCAGTAACAGGAGTAAAACTGAAAAACTCATTAGTACTTAAAAATTAATATTCTCCTCAATAACTAATAGGTCAAAGAAAATATTAAAGAGAAGATAAAGTGTATCTTGAGATCAATAAAATGGAAACACAAGACACCAAATCATGAAATTCAACAAAAGCAGTCCTAAAAGAGAAGTTGATAGCAGTAAACACCTTTATTAAGAAACAAGAAATTTCTTAAACAAACAATATAACACTGCACCTCAAGGATTTAAAAAATAACAAACTAAGCCCAAAGTCAGCAAAAGGAAGGCTATAATAAAGATCAGAGCAGAAACACATGAAATAAAGAAGAGAAACAAAAGAAAACATTAACAAAACTGAGTACTTGAAAAGAAAAAAAAAATGACAAACTTTTAGCTAGACTAACCAAGGGAAAAAGAGAATGCAAATCAATAAAATTATAAAATGAAGACATTAAAACTGATACCATAAAAATAAAAAATCATGAGAGGATACTATGAACAATTATACTCCAACAAATTGGACAGCCTAAAAGTTATATTAGATATTCTGAGAAACATACAATTTACCCTGATTGAATCAGAAAGAAAAAGAATTTCTGAATAGACTTACTACTTATAAGAGGATTGAATCATTAATCCAAAATACCTTAACAATAAAAGCCCAAGACCATATGGCTTCACTGGCAAATTTTACAGATTATGTAAATAAGAATTAATGCTTGGTTTATTTCACTTAGAATAACCAGAGAAAGACAATTATCATATGCTCTCTCTGACATGTGGGGGAGGGCAGGGGAATCTTGGAGGGAAGAGGGGAAAAATGAAACAAGATGGGACTGGGGAGAGAGACAAACCATGAGACTCTTAATTTCAGGAAACTACCTTAAGGCTGCTGGAGGAGAGGGGGGTGGGAGAGATAAGGTGGCTGGATTATGGACATTGAGGGAGGTATGTGCTATGGGAATGCTGTGAACTGTGTAAGACTGATGGTTCACAGACCTGTACCCGTGAACTAAATAATACATTATATGTTAATACAAAACTAAAATTAAAAGGACTAATGCTAATATTTCTCAAATCATTCCAAAAAAATCAAAGGTATTTGAACAAAAAATCAAAAACTCATAATTTTGAAAGTCCAACAATATCCCGATAAGAAGGCCATAAAAGGACACTTTAGGAAAACTATAGGCCCATATCCTTGATACAAAACTATAGAGGCAAAACTTCTCAAAATACTAGCAAGCAGAATTCTGCAGTACATTAAAAAGATTATTCACCATGATAAAGTGGAATTTATCTCCGGGATAAAAGGATGTTTCAACCTACACAAATCAGGGGCACCTGGGTGGCTCAGTCATTAAGCATCTGTCTTCAGCTCAGGTCATGATATTGGGAGTCCCGGGATCAAGCCTCCCATCAGGTTCCCTGCTCTGTGGAGAGCCTGTTTCTCCCTCTCTCACTCCCCCTGCTTGTGTTCACTCTCAAGCTGTGTTTCTCTCTGCCAAATAAATAAAATCTTAAAATATTTATACAAATCAATAAATGTGATATATGTCATTAATAGAAAAAAATCATGTGTTCCTCTCAACGGATAGAGTATTTGACAAAATACAACATCTGTTCATGATAAAAACTTTTAAAAATTGGATATAGGAGGAGCTTACCTCAGCAAGCCATATATGACAAGCCCACAGCTAACATCACACTCACTAGTGAAAGGTTGAAATCTTGTCCTCTACAATAAGGAATAAGAGTGTCCACTCTCTCCATTTCTATTTGACATAATACTGGAAATCCTAGCCAGAACAATCAAGCAAGAGAGAAAAGCCATCAGAATTGAAAAGAAATAAAATTATCTGTATTTGCAAATGACATAGAAAATCCTAAAGACTCCACTAAAAGACAATTAGATCTGATTAACAAACTTAGTTAAGTTGTATGATACAAAATTAACATATCATAATCAATACCATTTCTATATACTAACAATGAATCACCTGAAAAAGAAATAAAGAATCACATTTGTGATAACATCAAAAACAATAATATGCTTAGGAATAAATTAAACCAAGGAGATGAAAGATCTCTACCCTAAAATTATAAAATATTGATGAAAGAAACCAAAGACCACACAAATAAATGGTAAGTCATCCCATGTTCACATATAGGGGGGATAAATGTTGTTAAAATGTCCATATTACCCAAAACCATCTATACATTTAATAAAATCCCTATCAGAATTACAATGGCAATTTTTAGAGAAGTAGTTAAAACAAAGCTAAAATTTATTTGAAAACATTTGAAGACCCTGAATAACCGAAGTAATCCTGAGAAAGAAGAACAAAATGGGAGGCACTACACTTCCTGAATCCAAGCTATATTATAAATTACAGTAATCCAAACACCTTGGTATCAGCATAAAAACAGATGCATTGGCCAACAGGTCAGAATCAAAGCTCAGAAATAAATTCATGCATATATAGTCAACTAGTATTTACAAGAAAGTCACGAATACTCAGTGGAGAAAAGACAGTCTCTTCAGTAAATGGTACTGAGAAAAAAACTGGATATTCACACGTACAAGAATGAAACTAGATGCTTATCTTATGCCACTTACATTTTTTTTTCTAAAAATGGAATGAAGGGTTAAATTTGAGCCTTGAGACAATAAAAATTCAAGACAAATATAGGTAAAAAACTTAAGGCATAAGCAACAAAATAAAAAACAATTTGCTATTATATCAAATTAAAAAGCTTTTGCACAGGAAAAGAAATCATCAAGAAAATAAAAAGACAGCTTATAAGTCAGAAAAAATATTTTAAACATATATGAGTTTAATATTCAAAGAATATAAAAACTCAAACAATTTAATAGCAAAATAAACCACTAATCCAATTCTTAAAATTGGCAAAGGACCTGAATAAACATTCTTCTTTCTTTTTTTTTTAAGATTTTATTTATTTATTTGACAGAGAGAGAGATCACAAATATGCAGAGAGGCAGGCAGAGAAAGAGGGAAGCAGGTTCCCCGCTGAGCAGAGAGCCAGACGTGGGACTTGATCCCTGGACCCTGAAATCATGACTTGAGCCGAAGTTCAGAGGCTTAACCCTCTGAGCCATCCAGGCACACACACCCCCCCCTTTTTTTTAAGTGACTAGACATTTTTCTATGGAAGACATATGAATTCCACTTCTGGGTATATAGCTGAGGGAAACGAACACACTATATTAAAAAGATATATGCACCACCATGTTTCATTGCAGCATTACTTATAATATTAAGGACATGGAAACAACCTAAGTATCCATCTGTGGATAAATGAATAAAGAAAATGAGATATATATACACAGTTATATATATATGTATATAAGTATGTATTTATATATAATATATAAAATGAAGGGGCACCTGTATGGTTCAATCATTAAGTAGCTGCATTTAGCTCAGGTCATGATTCTGGGGTCCCAGGATCACACCCCATATTGGGCTTCCTGCTTGGTGAGAGGCCTGCTTCCACCTCTCTCACTCTCCTTGCTTGTGTTCCCTCTCTAGCTGTGTTTCTCTCTGTCAAATAAATAAATAAAATCTTAAATATATACATATATATGATATATACATAGATATAAATATATATAATGAAATATTCAGCCATACAAAAGAAGGAAATGTTAGCATTTTCAACAAAATAGATGCACATTAAAGGCATTATGCTAAGTGAAATCAAGTCGGAGAAAGACAAATACTGTATGGTATCAATTATATGTGGAACCAAAAAGAAAGGAAACTAAGGAACCCAAAACAAAAATAAACAACAACAACAACAACAACAATCAAACTCATAAGAAAAGAGACTTATTTGTGATTACCAGAGGTGGGGGTAGGGGAATTGGATGAAAGGTGTTCAAAAGGCATTAACTCAGGGCACCTGGGTGGCTCAGTCATTAAACCTCTGCCTTTGGCTCAGGTCATAACCCCGGAGTATGGGGATTGAACCCCACATCAGGCTTCCTGCTCAGCGGGAAGCCTGTTTCTCTCCCTCTCTCCCTGCTTGTGTTCCCTCTCTCGCTGCATTTTTCACTGTCAAATAAATAAATAAAATCCTTAAAAATAAAAAAAAAGGCATAAACTCCTGGTGACAAGTTAAGCAAGTACCAAGGGTGTGATGTACAACATATGGTAATTACAGCTAATACTGCTTTATGGTATATTTGAAAGTTGCTGAAATAATAAACTGCCATGAGCCACCTGCATGGTCAATTAGGTGATTTCCCTCTGCAAGGCATGGAACACCAACCCTCCCACAAAGTGTGAGGAGTTTGCGTGGTGCAGCAGTTTCTCCATCCTGCTTGTTTGCCATTCTTTGTATGGAATGCTTGACATTTAAAAACCATGTCTGGTATATAGCAAAATGATTTTGTTTCTACTTACCATCATTAAAAATAGCTTAATCTTAGATATCCTGCAGCTCTGTGGAGGAGATTGCCAAGGCTCTTAAATGGTTAAATAAAGGGCTTAATATAAGAAATAAAACTGTACTGACAAGGACATTGCTATGCACACAA
Source organism: Spilogale gracilis (assembly GCA_004023965.1). Taxonomy (NCBI): domain Eukaryota; kingdom Metazoa; phylum Chordata; class Mammalia; order Carnivora; family Mephitidae; genus Spilogale; species Spilogale gracilis. The sequence goes on along the minus strand of PITA01011850.1, from coordinate 21,732 downwards.
AAGATCCATAAATAAAGAGTTCTGCACCCAGTCATAGAAAAGAGGCTTGAGCAAGGGCTTTCCTTTGCAAAATAAGTTACATTTCTCCTTGATGCCAGACAGACTAACTTTTGGTCATTGTATTAATAATGTAGCTAAAACTTTGTACACAACTCATCTAAGCCTTTCAATTGCCTTCTTGTTTGTAGGACCTGCTACCTGTAGGACCTGCAAACACCATATCATTAGTCTACCCTTTATCGTCTAGGCACCAAATGTAAGAAACTGTAGAAAACCTTACTGAATAACATGTCCTTGGTTTGGTTTAAGGAGTTAACTCTAAATTGTAGATAGGTGTACCTGCAAAGCATGTTCCACTGATTAAAGTGCTGTTTCACAAAAGCACTGTTTCTCTAACAAAGACACTGTGTAATCAAAAATTCCTCTCTGTGAAAAATTTTTTTCCTTCATGAGAATCTTTAAATAAAGAGCCCTGAGAACAGTGTTTTCAGGAGATCCCCCACACCACTCTTCGAGTCCGGTCTCCTCAACCGCCAACATGGTCCTCACCTTTTTGGTACCGACTGTTGCTGGGGCTGGCCCCTAGCAGTAAACCTTATAAGTTCTCATCATAAATAAAAAAATGCATTTTTCTTTTTTTTCTATTTGAGATGATGGGTGTTAAGCTATTGTGGTAATTATTTCAGAAAATATCAAAGTCAAATCAATATGCTGTATAGCTGAAACGTATCCAGTGCTGTGTGTATTAATTATATTTCAATATAACTAAAAAAAGAGTGCATCAACTCATAGCCACACCCCTTTTATTCTTAGTTGACAGAAATTGTTTTTTTTCTAGTTAATACCTGTGCTTTATACTACCAATTAGATATGTAAACCAACTAATTATAATATGAAGTACTCTTATAAATGAATGCTGCTCAAATATCCCTGTAAGCAAATAAAATAGTTTGAGTTTGGGTGAGTGGATGATTTCCTAGATTAGCTAACATTTTAGCCAGATTTTATAAAGTACAAGAAACTCAATTGGAAAGAAAGGCTAATGAGCAATCCAAGTGAATAAAATAACATGTGAATTATACCCAAAGCTTAGAAGAGTGTGGGATAAAAAAAATAATAATTTTTATTTAGTAAGCTAAAGCATGGCATATGGATCTAGAAATGGCAATGGGTTTAGATGGAAAAGGAGAGAATAGAGAAGATCCAGATAAGAATCTTAGTTATAGCATCAGAAGTTTTATGTTTCCATAAGGATAATACTGGCAGATTTAGAAAGATGTGACATGGTCACATTTGTGTTTAGATACATTCTGTCAACAAGAAGGATGAAATGGAGAAGGAAAATGCTGGTAGCAAGAAAATTCATTAAGAGACTAGTACAGTATCCAGATGACACACAAGGGGTATTTGAACTAAGAAAATGACATTCAAATTAGTAAAACACATACTGAATTTAGTGACTTAGCAGATCCTGTTAGGACTTGCCCAAATCCCCAGGGATCTCTTTTACTGGTTGGTAATCCTATTTTTTAACTTTTACCTATGTAGCCACCAGTGGCTTTCACCTACAAACTCTCCCAGAGGACTGTTTTGCATAAATGGATTCATCTTTTCAATTATATCATCCCACAGTCTACTAAGATGACTGACCAATGATAATATTTGGAGTACAAATGGGAACAGAGCTAGTACGAAAGCCTAGCTCTCTAGCCTTGGCAGGACTAATTCCATAGCGCAATTTATACTTCTTTCTTGGTCAAGCTAAGCATAGACTTCAGCTAAAACTGTGTGATTTGACTTTCCTTTACATATGGACTAAATTATGTCTCCCTCCCAAATCTGTATGTTGAAGTATTCATTCCCAATGGGACTGTATTTGAAGATAGGGCTTTTAGGGAGATAGTTATTAGTTCTACTATTGCTACTTCTCTTATTACTTTTACTATTATTATTATTATAATTATTACTGTTAGGGATTATCAGGGTGGCATCCTAATTTTTTTAAATATTTCATTTATTTATTTGACAGAGAGAAACACAGCTAGAGAGGGAACACAAGCCAGGGGAGTGAGAGGGGGAGAAGCAGGCCTCCCACTGAGCAGGGAGCCTGATGTGGGGCTTGATCCTGGGTGTCCTGGATCATGACCTGAGCCAAAGGGAATTGCTTAACCAACTGAGCCAACCCAGGTGCCCTGGCATCCTAATCTGATAGAACTGGTGTCCTTATAAAAAGAGTACAATATCAGAGATCAGTTTCTCTCTGCACATGTGAAAAGACCATGTGAGCACATAGCAAGAAATCAGGAAGGCAGGCCTCACCAGGAACTGAATTTGCTGGCATCTGGATCTTGGACATTTAGCTTGGACATTTAGAACTTGAGAAAGTAAATTTATGTTGTTTAAGCCACCCATTTGTGGCTCCTCTCCTCTCGTTCTGAATGACAGCATTGTTGAAGAAAGTATTCTTGGATGGATGTTTTCATTTAGTACCCTGAATATATCTTGCCAGACTCTTCTGGCCTCAGGTTTCTGTGGATAGGTCTGATGTTATTCTGGTGTTCCTTTCTCTCTCTATGTAAAGAACCTCTTCTCCTTAGCTACTCTTAGGATAGTATTTTTTTTTTTTTAAGATTTGCAAGCTTCACTATAAAATATTGTGATGTTGATCTATTTTTTATTGATTTGGGGAAGGGTCCTCTCTGCCTCTTGTACACAAATGCTTGTTTCCTTCCCCAAATTAGGTATGTTCTCAACTATGATTTGCTCAAATATACCTTTTGGCTCCACTCCCTCAGGCACTCAATAATTCTGACATTGGTTCATTTCAGGGCATCATCAATTTCTCAATGCCTCTTGTTGTCTTTCTCTCTTTTCCTCAACTTCCTTCCTTTCCATTGGCCTACCCTCTAGATCACTATTCTCTCTTCTGCCTCATTTACCCTAGCTGTTAGGGCATCCAATTTAGACTGCATCTAATTCATAGCATTTTTAACTTTGGCCTGATTAGATCTTATTTGTACCCTTAGACATTTTGTACTGTGATTTATGCTTTTTTCAAGCCTAGCTAACTCTGTAATTGCTATCCTGAATTCCATCTCTGACATCTTACTTATATCCATATCAATTAGCTCTGTGGCAAAGAACATTGCCTCTAGTTCTTTCTTTTGTTGTGAATCCCTCCTTCTAGTCATTTAGACCAGAAAAGGATGGGTAGGCCAATGAGGAGAGTCTAAAATACCAATCACAACACAAGCAAAATACACCCTAAACAAATCTGAAGTGGTCAGAAGCTACAACATAAAACCAAGCAAAAACAAAACAAAACAAAGCAAAAAGGAGGGGGGAAGAGATACTATAGTCTCACAGGGTGGACAAAGCAGGGTGATCCACTTGTTTCTGATTGAATTTTGGTCTCTGTGTTAGAAGACACTAACTACATCCTAAAATTACAAAGAAAGAAAATCTTATGTCTGTTTAATTATAAAATTGAATGAACAAAGAATAAAATGAAGCATATATCTATAAAATGTAGATGTAAAATATTAAAATTAAAAAGTGACTTAAAAACACAAGTTGGTAAAATAAGAATCTAGTTGAAATGGGAAAAAATATATATATAAGGAAAATTATAGACTGAAAGATAGATGAGTAATGAGAAAATACCTGGAGTTTAATACACACTACTTTTCTATGGTGCCAGAGTTTCACAGTTTTGTAGGAGCCATAAAATAGTAGTCCTTCTGGGGCGCCTGGGTGGCTCAGTAGTTAGGCATCTGCTTTCAGCTCAGGTCATGATCCCAGAGTCCCAGGACTGAGCCCCACATCTGGCTTCCTGTGTTTCTCTCTGTCAAATAAATAAATAATTAAAAAAAAAAAAAAGTTGTAGTCCACCTGTTCTTCCAGTCTGTTTTTTAGGCGAGGGGCCTGCTGTGCTGCTTCTCTGATATCTTTGCCTAGGCAGAGTTGCCCCACCCCTTGTCAGGGGGCTGGGCTCCCTGTAAGCTGGTCCTCTGTGTGGCTTTTATTCCCTGGAGGCTTTTCTCACCTCTTCAGAGGACAGAGAAAAATAGCCATACCCTGATCTCCAGCCCAGAGCTGAAATACTGAAGTACCCCCCTCTTTAATAAACCCTCTGGGATAAGCAGTTTTCACTTTTGTTGTGTGCCAGTCTCTGTAGACTCTTGCAGTGTATGTCCACTGCAATCCTTCTGGGGGGGAGTCTCAGCCCACCCCCCACCCCCCCACCAAGCATCATTGACCTTTGTGTCCGTGGGATCGCAAGCAGTTGCAGGCTTATGCACACACCCTGCTCTGCTGCTCTCAGGTCACAACTGTGTGCCACTCTACTGTCCTTTCTGGGGCCACAACTGCCCTGAGAGCTATTGCTCGCTCCTGGGTGCAGCTGCTTTGCCCCTCCCAGGGGATAGTAAATGGCCTGCACATTCCAGTCTTTGTCAGGGTACTCAGGCAAAGAGTGGTCACCTGACCCTCCAGCTGATGGTTCATGGTGGCACAAGTTGAGAGTCCCTCTGGGGCTCACTGACCATGACCAGTTTCCCCATTCCACTGCTTGGGCACTCTATCAGTTCAGGAACCCCCATTCATTCTTTTTCCCTCCACAAGAAGGGTTGTTTGTTTGTTCATTTGTTTGCTTGTTTAATTCTGTGTCTCCTGAGATCCTGAGACCACAATAACCCCCCTAGAATTCTGCCCTTTTCATCCCCTGAGCCCCTTTCAGAAAGGGATGTCTCTCACTGGAGCAGATTTCTAAGGGTTCTGATTTTGTGCTCTGGTGTTATATCACTTTTCCGTAGCCAGCTTATGGAGGCGTCCTCTCCCCTCTGTTTATCTTTTGATATCTACAGACAGATACACAACTCCACACCTCCTACATTGCAAAAAGCAGTAGCTTTTCTGCTTGTAGAGTTCCAGATATGCTGTCTTACATCTCAGGCTGATTTCGTGGGTGTTTAGAATGGTTTGATACCCAACTATATTCAAGGGACCAGATGGAATTTCCACCATCTTACCTCTTCCTAGCTTAATGTTTCCTTTATAATTGGATGAGCAGGAGGGAGATATTGTACACCTAGGATATGTATCATATTAGATATATACCTGTCTATAACTCTTTTTTATCTCTTTGAATTAAATATGGTCATTTGGGGGAGAGGTAACTCATTTTGGATGAGTACAGTATAAGAGGCACACTGGTATAAAAAACCCTGACTATAACTTAGATTACCTACTTAATTAGTGATTCAATCCAAACATTTTAAAAGGTTAGCTCTTGTTTTCCAAACATACCAGATTCTGTGTCTGCAGAGATTCTATAATATGCAGCTATGACAGTCAAAGTAATCCACCCATCTTGGCAATGCATAAACAATTCTGGAAAATAATATGAAAAGAGTCAGAATGGCATAATATGGGCCAAAACAATACTACCACTACAGTGGCTAAAGGGAATGAGAATAGACTATGTAAAACCATTCATCAAGAATTGACATCTGTTGGTTGCATGGGTGACTCAGTCTTTTAAACATCTGCCTTTGGCTCAGGTCATGATCCCAGAATCCTGAGATCAAGCTTTGCATGGGGCTCTCTGCTCAGAGGGGAACCTGCTTCTCCCTCTCCTGCCCCTCCACCCACTAATGCTCACTCTTTCTAAAAAAAAAAATAAAATCTTAAAAAAAATAATTGACATTATGTTTTATTCATAAGATATGAGTTTGTTGAAGGCCCTTAGAATTTGGGAACCTAAGGAGAAATGACAAATTTTACTTTGGAGGACAAAACATTTTGAAAAGTGAAAACACTAATGAGATCATTTAGTAATAGTTACCAAAAAGGTAGGTACTTATCTGAGAGTTATATTATAATTCATATCATATGCAGGCAACATAAGTCTGCAGTTTTCTACTTAGATAACTGAGTTATGGTGCCCTGTGGCATCAAAGCCTTCAGAGTATGAATTGAGAATGGACCCACATTTGACCATTAATGCCAAACATCTTGAATATCATAATTCTCCTATAAGGGTTGCTATGGATTCATCCAGAACTTTAGTTAATTTATAACCAAGATTATGATGGTTATATATACACAAATTAATTAATCATTGTAAGAACCAATGGATAGGGCCAAACTATTTTTTTAATAAGCAATTGTAGGAATACAAGAGGGGAGGGACAAGATGGCAAAAGCTGGGTGACCCCATTTTGGGGAGTTCCCTGAAGGGAACTGGATACCTGCAAAAAACACTGCAAGAACACTGTGAGCACCCATGAAATCAGCCTTAAATGTAATATTTCACACTTCTGGATCTCTACGGGGGAAGAAGAGCATAGACAAAGAGGTAGAGTGGAGTGGGAGCAATCCTAGTGATATCAAAAGACAAAGGGACATGGGGAAGAAGTCCACAGAGGCAACCCATTGGAAAGCAATACCCCAGCACTTAAGTGCTCTGTGTTTGGGGAACAACAGCAGGTTGCAGTCTGATTAAAAGCAGACAAAAACGGCAAACTTCAGGGGCAGCTGGGGAAATGGGGACATTGATCTGCAGAGAGAAAGTGTGAGGGACACTGTGGAGTGGATTGTCTTTTTAAAACTGCCACTTTTTTTTCCCCCCGCCTCTTTTTTCCACCCTTGGGCCAGGCACAGAGCCCCAAGGGGAGGTGATTTTTCAGACTTGAGCACAACGTGTGGGGCCGCAGTCCCTCCTGAGTGGGTGTGCATTACTGACTCTCTGGGTGGAGACAAGGTCGCAGGACCCAAAATCAGTTGTGGTTTCCATAGCACGGGAGTGAAAAGACAAGCGGGGGCTTTGGGCGCCATTCTGAGCAGTGGCTGCAGGTGCACCCTACTGTGACAAATGGTCAAAGGGGAAGATACAGGGAGAGGCTGTGAGCCCTGCACCATCCAGAGGGTTGCTAGCTGAGGGCTCTCTCTGGGAAGGAGGTCTGGGTGCAGACATCTTGCTCTGGCCTCACTTCCTGAAGAGCTGTAAAAAGCCGCAAAAGAACAAACCCTCCAGAGAACAAAAGCCTGAAAACCTGGTTTCCATGGAGCCCAGCCCCTAGGAAGGGGGAGGCGAGACGCAGCCCAGGTAGAAGGGACTGAAAAATAGTACAGCAGTCCCCTCCCCCAGAAGGCAAGCCAGAAGAACAAGAGGACAGCACCAAAACTGTAAAACCCCAACATCTGGGGAAAGGCAATATATTAAGCTCCTGGTACTACCCCAAAAGCTGTATGCTTTATAGATACAGCTTTTCACTTTATTTTCTTTTTTAACTCTTTTCTATTTTTAAAGTTTTCACTTTAAATTTAAAATTCATTCTCGAGGTTTTTGTTCTTTTAATTTTGAACCCACTTATTATTAAATGTGATACTTAATACAACACTCCATAACCTTTTACCTTGACATTTTTTCAAACATATACCTGTGTTTTCTATTGTTGTTGCTTTTGTGTTTTTTTTCTGTTTTTTTTTTCTTTCTTTTCTCTTCTCTCCTTTATTCTTTTCTTCTTTTAAATATGCATATAGTTGTAAGCTTCAAGGTAATCCTGCATTCCTATTCAATACTACCCCTATATACAAACCAGTTTTAATCTCCCTATATCTTTAGAACGTGGACTCCTCTAACAATAATAACAAGACAAACCTGGGAGGATCTGAAATACTTGCCTTGCCCACAAGGATGGTTTGCACTCACCTTCCTACCCTATTCTACTGTCAGTGTTTCTGTGTAATTGTTTTTGCTTTTGTAATATAAAAATAGTGGTCTTGGGGGTCATTCAGGTTGGGCTTAGCTTTTTGTTTTCTTTAACTTTCTTTTACTCTTGATGGTCTTTTTCTTTACTCTGTTGTAGTTTTGTACTATATAAATCCTACCATTGGGGTCCACTCGGGCCGGGTTTTTTTCTTGCTTCTTTTCTCTTCTCTCTCTTTTTTCTTTCTTCTTCCTTTTTGGTGGTGACTCCTGATTGCTCCAAAACCTTCCAGTGAGCAATTCACCTGGATAGTGGTTGATATATTCAGCTATACATCCCCTCAACCACTCCTCACCAAAATGACTCGGAGGAGGAACAAACAACAGAAGAAAAACCCAGAGACTGCAACCCCTGTCACAGAATTACTGGAAATGAACATAAACACTACGGTAGAAATGGAATTCAGAGCAGCAATCATCCAAGCAATGGCTAACTTGGAAAAGAACGTTAGTCTCAAGATAGAAGCTCTAATGACAGAAGTAAAAGCCAAGGTTAGAAAGGCTATTAATGAGATGCAACCTAATTTAAATATGCTAACAGCTAGAGTGAGTGAAGCTGAAGATCATATTAGTGGTTTAGAAGACAGATGGATTAAGAAGGAGGAACAAGAGAAGTCTTGGAACAAACACTAAAATTCCATGAAAATAGAATTAGGGAAATAAATGATGCCATGAAACGCTCCTATATCAGAATTATTGGAATCCTAAAGGAGTTGAGAGAGAGAGAAGCCTAGAAGTTATAGTTGAACAAATCCTGGATGAAAATTTCCCTAATCTGGGGAATGAAACAAGTGCTCATGTCCTAGAGGCAAAGAGGACACCCCCCAAGATCAAAGAGGCTAGAAAAACCTCCAGGCACATAATTGTGATATTCATGAATCATAAATTCAAAGACTATGTCTTAGGGAAGCTAGGGGGAAGAGGTCCCTTATGTACAGAGGGAGGACCATCAGAATAATGTCAGACCCATCTACAGAAACGTGGAAAGCCAGAAAGGGCTGGGAAGACATATTCAGGAAATTACATGAAAAAAAATATGCAACCAAGGATAATGTATCCAGCAAGGTTGACTTTCAAAATAGAATGAGAGATAAAGAGCTCCCAGGACTGGCAAGGGCTAAAAGATTATACAACCACCAAGCCAGCACTAAAAGAAATATTAAGGGAGATTCTATAAAAGAGGAACAAACCCAAGAGTGACACAGAATATTAATTTACAGAGGCAATCTGTAGAAAAAATAACTTCACAGACAACATTATACCAATAAAAACATATCTTTCAATAATCACTCTTAATGTGAATGGCCTAAATGCTCCAATAAAACAGCACAGGGTTGCAGAATGGATAAAACAACAGGACCAGTATATATGCTGTTTACAAGAGACACATTTTGAATCTAAAGATACATACAGACTGAAAGTGGGGGATGGAGAACCATCTTTCATGCCAATGGACCTCAAAAGAAAGCTGGGGGTAGCGATTCTCATATCAGACAAATTAGATTTTAATCTAAAGACTGTATTCAGAGATACAGAAGGATGCTACATCATTCTTAAAGGGTATATACACCAAGAAGATCTAACAATTGTAAATATTTATGTCCCCAACATGGGAGTACCCAACTATATAAGCCAACTGTTAAACAAAATAGTCATATAGATAGAAATACATTAATTTTAGGAGATCTTAACACACCACTCTCAACAATGGACATTTAAACAGAAAATCAACAAAGAAACAAGAGCTGTGAATGACACATTAGACCAGATGGATCTCATAGATATATTCAGACCATTCTATCCTAAAACAACAGAATACTTATTCTTCTCGAGTGCACATGGGACTTTCTCCAGAATAGACCACATACTAGGTCACAAATCAGGGCTCAACTGATACCAAAAGACTGAGATTCTTCCCTGTATATTCTCTGACCACATGCATTGAACCTGGAACTCAACCACAAGAAAAAGTTTGTAAGGAATTCAAACACCTGGAAGCTAACCACTATTCTGCTCAAGAATATTTAGATAAACCAAGAACTCAAAGAAGAACTTAAACATTTCATGGAAACCAATGAAGATACATTGATCCAAAATCTATGAGATACAGCAAAGGTGTTCTGGGGAGAGGAAATACATAACCATCCAAATCTCTCTAAAAAAAAAAAAAACCCTGAAAAATCCAAAATACACCTACTCTCTTTACACCTTAAAGAACTGGAAAACAAAAAACAAACTAAGCCAACCCCCACACAAGAAGGGAAATAATTAAGTTTAGAGCTGAGATCAATGAGATACAGTAGAACACATCAATGAAACTAGAAGCTGGTTCTTTGACAAAATTAATATGATCAATAAACAACTGGCCAAACTAATCCAAAAAAAAAATAGGGGGAAAGGACCCAAATTAATAAAATTATGAATTAAAGGGGAGAGATCATGATTAACACCAAGGAAATAGAAATAATTCTATAGAAATTACTATCAGCAGTTATATGCCAATATGTTAAACAACCTAGAAGATATGGATGCATTCCTGGAAACCTATAAACTTCCAAGACTGAAACAGGAAGAAATTGACAACCTGAATAGGCCCATATCTAGTAACAAGATTGAAGCAGTGATCAAAAACCTCCCAGAGATCAAGAGCCCAGGACCTGACAGATTCCCTGGGGAATTCTACCAAATGTTCAAAAAAGAAATAATACGTATTCTCCTGAAGCTGTTTCAAAAAACAGAAACAGAAGTAAAACTTCCAAACTCTTTCTATGAAGCCAGCATTACTTTAGTCCCCAAACCAGGCAAAGACCTCATCAAAAAGGAGAATTTCAGACCAATATCCCTGATAAACATGGATACCAAGAATCTTAACAAGATCCTAGCTAATAGGATCCAACAGTACATTAAAAAGATTATCTACCATGACCAGGTGGGATTTATCCCTGAGATGCAATGGTGGTTCAACATCCCCAAATCAATAAATGATATAGAACAAATCAATAAGAGAAGCGAGAAGAACCATATGGTCCTCTCAATTGATGCAGAAAAAGCATTTGACAAAATACAGCATCTGTTCCTGATTAAAACTCTTAAAAATATAGGGATAGAGGGAATTTCTCAACCTCATTATGTGTATCTATGAAAAACCCACAGCAAATATCATTCTCAATGGGGAAAAAACTGACAGCCTTCCTGTTGAAATCAGGATCAAGACAAGGGTGCCCAGTCTCATCACTATTGCTCAACATAGTGTTAGAAGTCCTAGCAACAGCAATAAGACAACAAAAAGAAATTAAAGGTATAGAAATTGGCAAAGTAGTCAAACTCTCTCTCATCACTGATGACATGATACTTTATATGGAAAACCCAAAAGACTCTACCCGCAAACTACTGGAATCCATACAACAATTCAGTGATGTTGCAGGATACAAAATCAATGCACAGAAATCAGTTGTGTTCTTATACATAACAATGAAAATATAGAAAGGGAAATCAGAAAATTTATTTCTTTTACTATAGCACCAAAACCTATAAGATACCTATGAATAAACATAACCAAAGAAATTAAGGATCTGTACTCAAGGAACTATAGAACACTCATGAAAGAAATTGAAGAAGACACAAAAATATGGAAGTGCATTCCATGCTCATGGATCAGAAGAATAAACATTGTTAAAATGTCTATACTGCCCAGAGCAATCTATACTTTCAATGCCATCCCGATCAAAATTCCACCAACATTTTCAAAGCGTTGGAACAAACAATCCTAACATTTATATGGAACAGAAAGGACCAAAAATTGCTAAGGAAATTTTGAAAAAAAACAAAAACCTGGGGACACATTATGTTGCCTGATTTCAAGCTTTATTACAAAGCTGTGATCACCAAGATAGCATGGTACTGCACAAAAACAGTACATAGACCAGTGGAACAGAGTAGGGAATCCAGATATGGACCCACAACTCTATGGTCAAATCATCTCTGACAAAGCAGGAAAAATATCTAATGGAAAAAAGACAGTCTCTTCAGTAAATGGTGCTGAGTAAATTGGACATTACATATAGAAGAATGAAACTCTACCATTCTCTTATGCCACACATAAAGATAAACTTGAAATGAATGAAAAACCTCAATATGAGGCAGGAATCTATCAAAATCCTAGAGGAGGAACTTAGATAGGCAGTAACCTCTTTGACATCTGCCAAAGCAACTTCTTTCAAGACATGTCTCCAAAGGCAAAGGAGACAAAAGCGAAAATGAACTTTTTGGGACTTCATCAAAATAAAAAGTTTCTGCACAGCAAAGGAAACAGTCAACAAAACAAAGAGGCAACCCAAGGAATGGGAGAAGATATTCACAAATGACACTATAGACAAAGGGCTGATATTCAAGATCTATAAAGAATTCAAACTCAACAGCCAAAAAAGAGGATCACATCAAAAAATGGGCAGGAGGCAGGAAGAGACACTTCTCCATAGGAAACATACAAATGGCTAATAGACACATGAACAAATGTTCATCATTAGCTATCAGGGAAATTCAAATCAAAACCACATTGAGATACCACCTTACACCAGTCAGAATGGCCAAAATTAACAGGACAGGAAACAACAAGTGTTGGAGAGGCTATGGAGAAAGGGGAACCCTCTTACACACTCTTGGTGGGAATGCAAGTTGGTTCAGCCATTTTGGAAAACAGTGTGGAGATTCCTTAAAAAATTAAAAATAGAGCTACCCTATGATCCTGCAATTGAACTACTGGGTATTTTCCCCAAAGATAAGATATAGTGGAAAGAAGGCCCATATGTATCCCAATGTTCATAACAACAATGGTCACAATTGCCAAACTGTGGAAAGAGCTAAGGTGCCCTTCAATAGACCAATGGATAAAGAAGATGTGGTACATATATACAATGGAATATTATGCTCCCATCAGAAAGGATGAATACCCAAATTTTGTAGCAACATGGACCTAATTGGAAGAGATTATGCAAGTGAAATAAGCCAAGGAGAGAAAGTCAAATATCATATGGTTTCACTTAACTTGTGGAGCATAAAGAGTAATAGGGAGGATAGTAGGAGAAGGAAAGGAAATGTGAACTGGAGTAAATCAGGGAGGGGAATGAAAGATGAGAGGCTTTGGACTCAGAAACAATGAGGGTCTTGGAAGGGAGGGGGGTGGGGGTATGGATGAGCCTGGTGGTGGGTCCTGAGGGAAAACATTGCATGGAACACTGAGTGTGGGGCATAAACAATGAATCTTGGAACACTGAAAAAATAAAATAATGTGATTAAAAATAAATAAAATTAATTTAAAAGAAAATATCTCTAAGAAATGTTTTATAACTCATTGGTTTGATCTTGATTTGTATTCCATTCAGGAAAAGTTTTTCTATATCCATAAAAAATAAACATTTTGATTACAGAAAGCCAGAAGTTTTACTATACTAATTACTGCTTATAATTAAGCAAGCTTATTTTAGAACTTACCTGAGTAAGACCCAACTGATTTTGAGAAAAATCTCAAAGTTTAGTATAGTTTGTGAACTATAAAAGGACCATATAAAATATAAAGTGAAAATTAAACTGAAAATCTGTTGTCAAATTTGCACATCAAGAAGAGTAAGAACAATTTTAGTTTTCTATATTTAGAGACACACTGAGAGAAAATCAAAGAGCAATTAGGAATATCACTAAAGTTATAAAAATTCATTACTTATGTGTTCATTATACAAAACCAAAAGATTGTCTCTTTGCTGCTGCAAAATAATATATTCTTTTTGGGAATACAGAAAATGCAGTATCTTAAAGTCATATATTTTCCTAATTTTGATATTTGTTCAAATATTATAAATTATTTTTATAGTAACAGAAAAGGTCATCACTAAAAGATTATTTATTGTATGTTTGTGATAGCAAAAGCTGTCTATTTTAGGGGGTAAGGAAGAGAGAGCTATAATGAAAATCTACTTTGGACTATCGGAACATGTTTAAGGAAAACATTTGATAACCAGAGTAACATAAAATGTATCAAGAATACAAACAGTACATTTGGCTTGGAGAAACACTAAAATATGATCTGCTCTGCTTTTTCATTTTGTGTGTGTGAACTGTGTTTCTAGCTCTATGAGGGAGAATTTAATATTTTAAGTGTAATTCAACTAATACAAGTTTCATTTATATACATAATATAACAGAACGCAGTGATAAAGCAATGGTTTTCAACTAAGTGACCCTTATTTATAGATACAAACATAAGTAGTTATGGATCCACAAACTATGTGAGAACTTACAGAAGCTTAATACAATTCATGAATTCACATTCAAACAGTGGAATAAAACTTACAAAATTACTAATGGTTTCTGTGACAGGCTGACATATATATAGGGGATTTTTCTTATTTTTGCCTTTTATATGTATTTAAACTTACATTTAAGAAACCTTTGGTATTCTGATGACTACTTTAAAATTTAACTTTATTTAAAAATATAAAAATAAGTTAAAAAATAAAAAAATATATAAATCCCTATTTAGGAATAACAATATATTAAATCAATAAATTTATTAAATAAGAGTCAATTTAAAAAATAAAGCATGTGTAGCATGAATAAACAAAAGAAAGAAAACATAAATGATAAAAACACCCTTGGAAAAATTTGGCTAAATATATAAATATTTATAAACATATATTTAATATAGTGGTATTATTTTTAGTTTTTGATTTTTACTTATTTTAAATTTAAAAAATTAGTAATTATACCATCTTATAGCTACAGTTGTTGCTTTTCTATGTTCTTCCATTTTTGGTATTTTTTTTAAAGATTTTATTTATTTACTCGACAGAGAGATAGATCACAGGTAGGCAGAGAGGCAGGCAGAGAGAGGGAGGGAAAGCAGTCTTCCTGCCGAGCAGAGAGCCCAATGCGGGGCTTCATCCCAGGACCCTGAGATCATGACCTGAGCCTAAGGCAGAGGCTTTAACCCACTGAGCCACCCAGGTACCCCTATTTTTGGTATTTTAAAAGTGTGCACACAATCTCTGTGCTTCTTCTCTCTATATTCTATTTCATTCACACTATAACATTTCTTAACTTCAATTACTATTCATGAAGAAACAAAGTAAATGTATTTGTAATTTTAATACATTTTGGGGCAGAAACACTTTTGCAGAGAGCTCAGATCTGGAGGGGTTCTCCCTTATTTACTGGGTTGCTTTGGTTTGGACATGGCTGCTGAGTTTCACTGCCAGTTACAATGAGACATTACTTTAGTGTATCTTTGGGAAAATATTTAGAGTTGGTAGCATTTGGAGAATGTGTTCAAGTTGTTTTTAAGTCGTTTCTGTTTTTGAGATCTGTAACTGTTTCTGAGCATTTCAAAAGTTTCACGAGTAAGACAAAAGTCAGAATACTCAATAACGACATTCTACATACAGACTTCATATTACTGGTCATGTCTTGTGTTCTCAAAAGAAGTTACAAGGTCAGTACACTATAGTGTCACATTTAGCTGGATAATTTTAAGTATTTTTTGACAGACTTGTTTATGAATCTAATTAGACAGGTATTTTTTTAATTTCATAATATAACTGACAAAGATTTTTCTTATGAGAAGCTGAAAATTTAGCTCTATAATTGTTTTTTTGTTTGTTTGTTTGGCTTTTCTTACAGACACTTTCTTTCCTTGTATCCAACCCGAGACCACATCTCTCAGTTGGTTTTTGGAAGTATATATTCTGTGACTTCCAGATATGAAGAAGGACTTTCAATCTTTTTTCCTTCAATTTTTTTCAGTACTTCAAAGTACTTAATTATTCAATTATTTTAATAAGGAAATAAATATATTGAAGATAATGAGATTTGTACCTTAAAACTCAATCTCAAGCATCAGATTTTAATTTGATTATTTAGTTTATCCCTGGTGCCAAAATAAAATAAACATGAATTATCCTCTGAACAAATGTTTTTTGCTAATGGAGTAAGGGAAGTTACTTGCTGCTGTGAGTACTTGTTTATTTGTTTATTTCCAGAGTAAAGATCTGTGGCATTCACATCTACGAAGACAATCTGGTTCTCTGATCACTTTCTACTTTGTAACATTGATAAATTCACTCAATTTCTCCTAAACTGTTTGTCCTTCTTTTTTAAAATCTGTTAAATGGGTTAATCACAGGACATGTACACTTTGCAGGGTGGTTATAGGAGATAAGATAACATATGTAAAGCACTTAGCAAAGAGTTCAATGAATGTTAGTAGTTTATTAGTACTAACTATAATATTAGATATGTAATACATAATTTATTTATGTATGATTTATTTAATATTGTTGCTTTAAATAGTGATAAATGCAGTAAAAGGAAAGATGAAAGGAAAGATGTCCCAAAAGGACAGCATTACTGACTTCACAAATTTTTCTGGAGCTCACCATGACACAGCTCCACGGAAGCAGTCACGGGCACAGAGCACTTGTCACATGCCAACAACAACAAATCAGACTCAACATTTGACCAATCTATGCATTTTGTTTTTAATTTACCAAACATTTAACTGATAGTTTGAAACATTTTGTTTTCTTCTAGATGCTTTGTTTCAATGTAGACATGCTTACAGTCACTTCTAAATTTAATCTATTTCACATCTGTGGGGTTTTAGTTGGAAAGTCAGAGTGTTGGTTACCTTTTAAAACTATGTAAAGATACACTTGACTATATTTAGACACGTATCAATTGCTTCTGTTTCTAAGCAAAGGGCATGTTTGAAAACCAAGCATGAAAGCTCAAAAGCAGTCTTTCTAAAATCATAATGCCTACTGCCTACTCTATGTAAAGTAATAAATGATTCATGATCAATATAAATATTTGTGTAATATTTATCAACTACAATATTTAATAATAGTGATGCAGGAAAAGTGAAATTTTAAAAATCTGTCAAACACATAATATATTCACATTAAAAAAAAAACTTTTGGGGCACCTGGGTGACTCAGTAGTTAGGTGTCTCTCTTCGGCTCAGGTCATTGATCCCAGGGTCCTGGGATCAAGCCCCACATCAGGCTCCCTGCTCTGAGGGAAGCCTGCTTCTCCCTCTCCCACTTCCCCTGCTTATGTTCCCTCTCCCACTGTCTTTCTGCCACATAAATAAAAATCTTAAAAAAAGAAACTTTTATCCTTATAGCTTATGACCAATTTTCCATTATGTCAATATGTTAATAGTTGAAACACAGGGCTTTAAAAAATCAGTATACAATGAGATTTGAAACTGAAAGCTATAAATTCTTCAGCATACTAGTAGCAGTTTCTATGTAAGAGCTAGTCATAATTATTATTAGCTTCTAATCATAAGTTAAAGATCTCCACCTTCATCAATTCACCTAAGAAATTAATAGAGATATAGTAGTGTGCATTCTCTAAAGATAAGAAATATGCTGAATCCCAAACATTCAACTTCAGTACAATTAACAATGCAGTAACCTCTGGATCAGAAAAGTTTAAAGTCAATAGCTGAGAACTACTTGAATGTACAGTGATTGATTTTACTTGCTCCGAATTATAGGGGAATGATTGATCTAAGCTTTATTTTGTGCTAGCCTTTTCTCTATTGCAAGCCTAATGAGGCATAAGGGGTGAAGTGAAAATGGAAACAATAGAAATAGATTTGTGTCTGCATGGGGCCAACAAGACGGTGATGAAATAAAAAATTAATCCGACCAGCTATTTGGTATCAAAATGCTATACTCTCAAATGTCTAAAAACTTTTCCCAAAATCATTATTACTTTTTTTACATTTTAGCACTTCAATTCTCTTTGATCAAACATGTTGCAACTGAGTATCTTCTGTGAACCTAGAACTGGCAGGAGATTTTATTTAATACATTTTTACAGAAGAGTCATTAAAATTTGAAGATTCTGTTGCCAGAAAATATAAAAATGTGCACTTTGCTGTCTTCTATAAACATTTGTAAGAATCAATTCTGTTGGTAAATACTTTTTTGATGATTTATTGAAGAGGTTAAAAATAAACAATATTTGGAAAATCATAGAAACTAGTAGGTTTGAGTCCATTGGGCTCATATAAGCTCTCACACCATAAGCAGATGATACCTTGAGATTTGAAACTGGACATATTTATAACTAGAAAAATACATTTAAATGGTTTTGTGAAGATGGTAGCTAAGATGTAAGTAAAACATTTTCTGGAAGAAAAAATATATTAAATGTAATCAGTCACAAATAAAAAAGAAAGATTTGATATGGCTAATAAAAATTGTTGCTGCATTTGTCTCTGGAGTGTAGTTTTATAAATACAAACTACATTATTTTATTCACTCAATAAACATTTATCATGTTTCCTCCTCCTTCAGCTAATTAACTTCTATTCAGCTTGCAGAATTCAGCTTATATAATATTTTGTCAGAGCAATTTTTTCAGACCTCTCTATGTCAGATCCATCCTGCATTTATATCCTTACTATTCTCTCATTTTCCTTTGCCCTCACAATAGTAGTAAAGATAAATAATTGTGTGGCAAGTTTATACACACACACAATGAGGAAAAAAATATTTTCCTTATTTACATCTATACCTCCAGCAGCTTGGACAGGGCCTTTCACTTAACAGACACTAAATTAACTGTGTATTATCAGTAAGTAAGTAAATCTGCCAGGTATAATTATAGGCACTAAAGTCAGAGAGTCAAATAGGGTACGGGCATGTCCTCAGGAAGAGTAGAGGCTGGGACAGAGACAAATAAATGAACAATTGTAGTTCAATTAAAACATGAAGGAGAAGGGATCCATTGGACTTCAGTTTACAGGGAAGTCTGAGCGGACAAGATGAAACTCCCTGAAAAGGAGAGAAAGTAGGCATTTCTGGCTGAGGGACAGTTTGCATAGGATGGGGCTCATGAACCTTTTTAACAGTCGGTTCATTGGGAAATGGAGACGGAGCTAAAAGTTAACTGAAGAATTGGACCTATGAAAGGAGAAAGGGATGCGGGATTGGGCAGGGAAATTGAAAGTGCAATACAAGCATGACAGAGTCTCTGACAGGCTAACATGAAGCTTGGAGCGAAGCTCCATAGTTAGAGGGTCTTGCAACAGGTGGAACTGGTCAGGCACTGGTACCATCGTCTTATTCAGCCATGGACCAGGGCCACCCAGAAAGGAGTCCGACTCCCCTCAAAAGCTGAGACAGAAAGGGGGTGCATCTGGGCACTCGGCATGCTGGGCAGTGAGGCCTCCCTTGGAAGGACTCCCTATCTAGCCTTAAGCCTGACGTGCCCGCAGCAGCTGTCTGGTCCATACACATTCAGGGTGTGTGTGCTAGGACAGAGAAGGCATAGGAGGGGCCACAGCCAGGACTTGAATGACTTGTGCAGGTCTCAGGATTTTGAACTTTATCCCATAGGCAGTGAGGGTCATTGGAAAGTTTTAAGATAGGAACCAATGGGATTTGTAGATTTACATCCTGAATCTTCTCTGCAGCACTGAAATGAAATCTGAATGCCGAGCCGTTGGTGAGTAGGTGTGGGAGAAGCCCCCATGAAAACGTGAACAGAGAGCCTGATGTAGAAATGGGGAGCAGGGGAGAATTAGAGCGGCACTAAGTAGGGAGGCACTTCTGCCTGTGATGACGAATTAGACTTGAGGAGTAAGAGCCGGCAAGGAGGCTGGGACACCTTCTAATTTTTTTTTTTTTAAGATTTTATTTATTTGACAGAGAGAAACACAGTCAGAGAGGGAACACAAGCAGGGGGAGTGAGAGAGGGAGAAGCAGGCTTCCTGCTGAGCAGGGAGCCCGATGTGGGACTCAATCCCCGGTCTCCGGGATCATGACTTGAGCCGAAGGCAGTCGCTTAACCAACTGAGCCACCCAGGTGTCCCTCACCTTCTTCCAATTTTCTGTGACATAAAATTTCTGTATGCTCTGAGAATAAGCTTTAACGGAAATAATAAAATGAGGCTCACTGCAAACTTCTACCACTCAAAAAGTTAAGTTGTTTAATTATCACAGCCAGATCCTTGATCATCTCCCTGTAATCTAGTTCTTGCTGTGATTACACAGCACTGTGTCTCAGACTGGTGCCAATTGTCAAACAAGGAAATGCAGACTATTCAACTTGATTGGGAGCATGGGGGTGGGGAGTCCCAGATCCCAGTCTCAAAAAGAAGCAAGCCTTAGAGTGGTGGGCTGAGAATGTAAAAGCATAAAGTTAAATATTTAAAATAATAAAAACACAAGAAAACAAAGATACCCTCCCACCCCCCACACACATAAAATAGATTGCTATGTCATATTTATTGTTACTGAATTTGAAAGCAAAATAAAATGCCAATAATTAATATTAGGTTATGATGTTATTTAAACTAAATATTTAATGAAACCTTTATACACAGAGTATCTAGTACCCAGGTGAAATAAATATGCATATAAGCACATTTACTCCCTGATTACTCCCTGATTTCAGGATACTTATCCAGCATCATTCAAAAAAAAAAAAAAAAGCATATTCACCACCTATAATTTTACTTGTATTTTTTGGTGCTTCTTCTTTCCTCTGTCTTCAAATTCTTATTCATTCAACAGTGGTAAGCCTAAATTTCAGATTTTCTGGGTGTTTGTCTCTCATATCTCCCATGGAATGAAACAATTATTCATTTATGTCTGCTTCTTCCATGGACATTTACACATGCAAGTTTGTATGTGGATATGGATGTACATATAGATATTTAATTAAAAATTCTCAAAAAATTCACTGTTGCAGTTCCTGCTAGCAACATATTTTGAAAAATAATAGTTACTGAATAATTTCAACTAATTTTATTCCACTGGAGATTGTCACTTGATCATATTAAGTAGTATACAAAACTATGAATGAAATAGAATGTAAAGATAGAAGGGAAAATGAAAAGAAGAATAAAGATTTCACTGTTCTTATTACAGAGTTTGGAAATTCTTTACTTCTTACTTAACATGTCTAAAATCTACTAAAGTCCTTATGAGTAAATAAAGATGAAGCTTTCTTTGGGACACCTCGGTGGCTCAATTGGTTAAGTGTCTGTCTTCGACTCAGGTCATGATCCCAGGGTCCTGGAATCGAGTCGCAAATTGGGCTCCTTGCTCAGCAGGGAGCCTGCTTCTCCCTCTAACTGCAACTTCCCCTGCTTGTGCTCCCTCTCTGACAAATAAATAAAATCTTTTTCTAAAAAAAAAAAAAGATTTCTTCAAAAGTTTTTCTAGCTTCCTACTCAGATTGAAATAGTTCTTTAAACTCCCATATAATTTCAACATTTTCTGCCTCAATAACTCTATCTCCATTTTTATTTATATTTCTTTCTCTTTGTGTATGTGTAAACTTTAACAGTCTTATAATAGTCTCTTTTCTTATAGATTAGATCATAAAATCCTTGAAATCAGGTTTCTTATAGAATCCATTTGTTTGTTCCCAACAGTGCCGAGTACCATGTGCTGTGTTATATATCAGTCTTAGGTATTTGAGAAATTTATCAATGAAAGCTAATTTTCTCTATTGGAGTATTTTCCAACATAAGATGATATCTATTTTATTTTATTTTTTAATTTTATTTATTTATTTGAAAGAGAGAAACACAGCTAGAGAGGGAAGACAAGCAGAGGGACTGAAAGAGGGAGAAGCAGGCTTCCCACCAAGCAGGGAGCCCGATGCGGGGCTCGAACCGGGTCTCCAGGATCATGACCTGAGCTGAAGGCAGTCGCTTACCCAGCTGAGCCACCCAGGCATCCTGAAACATAAGATGATATCTAAACTAGGGTTGTGGGGGCCGCCACCTATCACAAGGACAAAGTACGTTCCCCACCATGGAGGGTCTGCGTGACGGACACTCCCTTATCCACAAAGCCACCATGGTGGCAGCTCTGGATTGGCCGATCTGAATTCCGTGGACGTGGTCAGTTCGTGGACAGTGCATTCGATACACTGACTTC
>PITA01011849.1:0-64782 GCA_004023965.1 Spilogale gracilis | reverse complement strand
GCTCAGTTGGTTGGGCGACTGCCTTCGGCTCAGGTCATGATCCTGGAGACCCGGGATCGAGTCCCACATTGGGCTCCCTGCTCGGTGGGAAGCCTGCTTCTCCCTCTCTCAATCCTTCTGCTTGTGTTCCCTCTCTAGCTGTGTTTCTCTCTGTCAAATAAATAAAATCTTTAAAAAAATAAAAAAATAAAAATTCCCAGCTTTATTGGAACCAGAGGTATTCCCATGTAGTTCTATGCCTATGTTATATATGATGTATGAGACCTATACACTTAATAGAGTAAAATGGGAGTAAACGTTAAGTGCTATTTTTAACAACCTATTGACCAGCAAGACTACTTCTATGTTGGTTGGTTGGTTGGTTGGTTGGCAGGTTGGTTGGCAGGTTGGTTGGCTGGTTGGTTTTTCCAGAGCCTCGGAGCCAGGTCTCTCAGGTGCAAACAACTGGCTGAAGGATAGCCACCATGTCCACTCGCCCAAGTGCACCAAGAAGCATTTCCTTGCAGCAAGTGGAAAAATCCTGCCTAAAGACCCTTCCCAGTCCTTTCCTTGGCCCCCTACAGATGTTTCTAGGCACCCTCTTAGCCCCTCTGCACTCGGCCCTGCTTCTTAGGAGCTAGTCTTTCTTAAACTCATACCACCACCTCTGATGACTCAGTGACATCATGAGGTTAGCCCAGGCCATAAAACTGCACAACTGACTCCAGAGAAGCAGCCCTGAGCTCCAGAAGAGCAGAGGTTTTGCAAATCCTAAGGGGAATGTGACCTGATTTGGAGGGTAGGGGATGTGCCTTGGCTTTGTGCACCTTTTTCTTTTTAATTGGCCTTGTTATGATACAACCCAGACATCCAGTCACCAAGAAGAGACTAGCCTAAAAGAAATGTGATGAAACTGCTGTCTTTTGGGTGAGCCAATGCATTTTAACCATTAAGTTACCAGGTCTTTGGTGAGAGAACATCAGGACCTCAAGGAGAGCAAGGTCCCAAAATCACTGCCACCACCATCTCCTTCATGAAATCAACCACTTTCAAAGCCCAATGCCCACCAGATGGACATTGTGGTTTGGATAAGAGAGTCTGAACACTGAAAAGCTCAAATGTCAATCTGGGTCAGTCCAATACAACAGGCATAAATGGCATCAAGACTTCTAAACACAGTTAAATTTGACTTGGAGGAACTGCCACCAGGTGCCAGCTTAGCGTACATCAGAAAAAATAATCAAAGGTCTTTAGTCATGAGGATGATGACCTTGTACCCCAGATTTAGCGAATTCCATGTAGTTCTATTATTTACAGTAAGTCAGTTGATTCCTAAATTATATCTCACATGTATGCAAATGTGAATCAGGAACTGGAATGGTATAGTGAACAAGGTAACAGATTTGTGAGTCAGAAAGAAAAATGTCTTTTATAAGCTTTGACTCTGTTAAATCTTTTAACTTCTCCAATCTTGTTTTCCTCATCTGTACAGTAAGCATATTCCTGATTCTTAACTGACAGGTTTGTGGGAAAATTAAAGGAGAAAAATCATGAAAAACCTCAAAACAGTATTTACTCAAGAAATGTTAGCTATCACTATATAATATATATATATATCGATATATACATTAAATCTTTATGAGACCTTGATTAAAAATCACAAATCAAATAACTCCTTGACCACATGATCTAATTTTTGTGTTTGAAACCAGTCATAGTAGGCATAGATAACCAGAAGAATCAAGATATAAAAGTAAATTACTCAACAGTGCTTTTCTCTAAGTACATCATTTTTTTTAAGGTTTTTTTATTTATTTACTTGACAGAGAGAAAGAGAGAGAGCATGAGCCAGAGGAGGAGCAGAGAAGCAGACTCCACTGAGCAAGGAACCCAATGTGGGACTTGATCCCAGGACCTGGGATCCTCATGACCTGAGCTGAAGGAAGACACTTAACCCACTGAGCTACCCAGGCACCCGAGTACATCATTTCTGTGGAATTCTAAATCTATTCATCAATGTCTTTTTCTCTTTATAAAAAATGTAACGCCATAGGGTTTAAAAACAAATAAACAAGGAAATGTAATAACTGAACACAGGTCAGGAGAACTTGACCTCAGGCCTGGCTCTGCCACTAGCTGTATAACCTGCCTCTGTCACACTCTGAGCTCTGGTGGCGTCTTTTAAAAGTTAAGGGCCTTGGAATGTACCTGAAGGTACTTTGCAGCACTAAGGTTCTACTGATCACTATTTCGGTGATTTAATAAGACTCATAAACAGCAGTAGCGGGTTCTAACATCAGTGATTAACTTCTGCTGTTGGCTATGCAGAAAGCCACATGCAAGATGACCAGCAAGTACCCAGACAAATGTGGGATGGGATAAGGTGGCACTGACATACTCTGCAAGGCATGCTGTTCAATTGCCCAGATGGCAGTGTCCTGGGCTGAGTTTATAAAGCAGTAGTTACTCCTGCAGCTAGTCCCTCTGTCTCCAAGAATGGGGCCTCCATATACCTATCAAGATATTACCCATATCCTGGGGCGCCTGGGTGGCTCAGTTGGTTAAGCGACTGCCTTCGGCTCAGGTCATGATCCCGGAGACCAGGGATCGAGCCCCGCATCGGGCTCCCTGCTCGGCAGGAAGCCTGTGCTTCTCCCTCTCTCACTCCCCCTGCTTGTGTTCCCTCTCTGGCTGTGTTTCTCTCTGTCAAATAAATAAAATCTTAAAAAAAAAAAAAAAAAGATATTACCCATATCCTTCTGGCACATGGAGTATGGTCAGCAAGAGAAATCCTGGCTCTAATCCAGGCCACCAGGCAAACTTCATCAATATGAGAGGAAGGTCTCAGCTTATCCCAACATCATTGTTCCTGAAAATAAAACTATCATCAAAATGTCTTCAAACAGAGTGCAGCCATGATACAGTCCTTGACAGTATGCCAAATAAATGCTTCTCCAGACACAGTCCTCAACCAGAAACCAATAGCAATTATCATTAGTTCATCACAACACCAAGAACCCAGATGAGGTCTCACAAGTCTTTTAAATATCAATCAGATGTGCATTAGGTTTAAAACCTATTTGTCATAGCTAACACAATTTTAAGTTATAAAAATAAAATAATATATATACATATATATCCTGATACCAGCTATGCTTTTTAAGACATGCTAAAATGCTAACATTATCTCTGGGTGATAGAATTATGGGTCCTTACTTTATTTTATTTTATCACATTTTCCAAATTTTTTGCAATTGACTTATATTCCTTTTATATTCAGAAAAAAAAATAATTTAAGAGAGCTTACCAACAACAACAACAAAAATCCCCTTGACAGCTCTTTGACAATGTTTAAGAGAGACTACCAAGCTTGCCCACTCATTTAGGAAATTAATTTGAATGAATTGAATGCTATATTGAATTTGCTCCTTTGAAATGTCATTCCTGTCGCAATTTAAATCAAAAAGCAATGTAATATTGTTGAAGAAGAAGAAGAAGAAGAAGAAGAAGAAGAAGAAGAAGAAGAAGAAAAGAAAGAAAGAAAGAAAGAAAGAAAGAAAGAAAGAAAGAAAGAAAGAAAGAAAAGAGGCCTAATCCTAGTTCTGCCTTCTAACTAGCTTGAGTTAAGATTGTGAGTGAGTCACAGCTTGTCTAGGCCTTCCAGTATGGGTCTAAGAATCAGAATCCCCATGCCCAAATCCTACCTCCTTTGCCTTCTAGCTGTGTAACCTCAGGCTAGTGAATTTACCTCCCTGAACCTCACTTGCCAATTCAAAAATTGGAAATAATCATTGTCACTCCTCCATGGACTTCTGTGAAGATAAAATAAGATAGGCTGTGTAAGTCTTTAGTCTCATAGCCTCATGTCAGACACTCTGAAAGAGCTCAGGCAATGTTAACTGAAATCATTATTATTACCTTTCTTGTCCCAAAGCAGAGGGAGAGCTACTGTGTTCTTGAGGGGGGCTTTCCATGAGAGGAACTGTGTCTCTGCTCTTCAGTGTTTTGCCAGGGGCCTAGCCAGTTCTTTCCCTCTGAAGCTCAAACTCTCCACAATGACCAAGCACTTTCTGTCTGCCCTTGACATTCATTTCTTTCCCACTGTTCCTCCTAAGCAGCCTCTGAGATCGACAGGTTTCCCTGGGGGACACAAAGGGGTAAAAGAAAGCATGTAGTGCCTGCTGACATCCATAGATCAAGATGACCCCTCTTACCTTTAAAAGAAATGGTTTGTGTGTGTGGTCCAAGACAAAGGGAGCAATGTTGACTTTTTATTTGTTAGACACTATCTCAGATCCCCTGAGTTTGTTTGATGAATTGTTTTGGGTAGATAAAATAGCCCTGTTCCCACTCTCTCTGATTCTGCCACTGAGAGCAGATTAACAAAAAATGTGCTCTTCAGATCGGAAAATGCAGCCCTACAAAAACAGTTCTTGAGGGAGAAAATTTTTTTTGTCTTTGCTGATAATTTTCCCACGCTTTGTGGACAATCCATGCTGGCCTGAACCTGGGGTCATCTTCTCTCATTTGGAAGTGTCAGGAGGACTTAGGGTTGAAGACCCTACAACACAGTTTGCAGCTAATGCTGGAACAGATGGAAGATAGCCCCAGGAAACCCAGGGGGAATACAGAAGACCAACTCCTACCCTCTGCATTCCATAAGCCTACAACAGAAGAGGAAAGACAAGAATGACCTTGGGCTACCAGAAAATGGAGCTCAGAGAAGGCACAAATAACAGTTGCAAAAGGTTGTACAGCCCAAGGGTTAAATGTATGGTCTTTGAAGTCAAACAGACCTTGGTTCCCATCCCTGGCATTGCCCCTCACTCAAGCAGGTAATTTTGCTGCGGTTCAGCCACGTGAAGGAGAGGAAGACTGACCTCATAGAAATCATTGTAAGGCCAAAGGAGATGATGAAGACAAAGCACCTGGAGGGTGAAAATGGTGGCTTTATTAATAATATGTACATCCTTGGTAGAGGCTCTTCTGTAGAGCAGGAAGTTTTTTACCATGATGGCATCCCCTTAAAGAAAACTCTGTTTTCTTTAAACAAGGTTTAAACAGGGCCATGGAGAACCAATGAAATCCTTGCACATGGTCTACACTCTGTAATTATAACTGATATTATGTTAAATTATAAAGGCTGATGGTTATTGAGCAGTACTATGGACCAGGCACCATTCTAGGGGTATTTCATGCATCCTCTTATTTGAGACTTAGAGAAACCCTTATAGTAATAAGTATTATTATTATTATCCTCATTTTATAGAAAATGAGGCTTAGAAACTTGCCCAGGGTCACTCAGACAGTAGATGGCAAAGCCAGAATTTACCTATACACAAACATAATCCATTTCATGCATCTTATTGGTTGTAGTCACTGAAGACCGTAACTCTTTTCTATAGAAAGATGCTGGGATGACCTTTTATAGCATCACATTAATCCTTTATCCATGACCAGACTCACATCCCACATTTGCATCATGTCTCCCATTGGGACCCTGTTGACAGTACCTAGAAATCATACTGAAAAGTTTCTCCAGCCAAGCCCTGAAAGACTCTTATTTTATACAATCATTCAATGGTATACCCCTAAAACCTTCAGAATTTATCACTCAGTGCCCCACTTTATAAATAAGAAAACAAGAGTTGGAAAGGTGTAATGACAACAACAAAGACACACAGCCCACTCCCAGCCCAGCCAATTCTAGGAGAATACAGCTCTCCAAATTCTTTGCTACCATTTCATGCTCTGTTATCTCAATATTATAGTCTTCCTTACAAATGAAATGTGGGCTTTCACCAGGGTCAATGATGACAGCTGGTAGTCCACCTTCTAGCCCTCATTCCCAGTATATGTGCCCATGTAACAACAGGGGAGCTTCACCATAAACCTTACAAAATGATACCTGCCACCATTCCAGTGGCAATGCCCACGTGACAGCATGACATAGTTGTCCTAAGTATAAGGCACCCCTATTCCTTCCTCTAACCCATTTCCTGAGCCCATCCTTCTCTTCCTGCTATCTTGGTGTTGGGTCCCTTGGTTGTGACCATGCTTAGGTTTCTCTTCTTATCTACAAAGACTTTTGTCAATGGGTTCTAGGATGTAAGGATCATGAAGAGGATGAATGTTCACCCATTCACTTAGTAACTCAACAAATGTTTATTGAGCACCTATTGTGCAGCAGGCATTGGACTGGAGAGCTGGAATAAACAACCAGATGTGATCCCAGATCAGAACCCATAGCCCAGAGGACAACACAAATATTAAATAAGCAAACACACCAACAAACAAGATGATGATGAATATGTAGTAAAAGATATCAAACAAGGTGTTATGCAGAGAATAGTCGAAGAAGCTCAGCTAGGGGCAAGTGCTCAGGACAAGGCCTCTCTGAGGAGGCAATCTCTGACCACATGACTAAGGGATGCTTGAGTTCTTTGTAAGAACAGCACAGAGACTTCTCTTCTAATTCTGTCCCTGGCCACCATTCCAGGTTTTCAGCTTGTCTCAAATCATGTTTAATATTTTTTTAGTTATAAAAATAAAATACACTCATTGTAGAACATTTAGAAGCTCAAAAAAAGATAAAAGAAGAAAATTAAATTGCCCACAAACTCATGCTCCCCTTATTGCTGACACATTTATGTATCTATACATATAAATTATATATATATACACATTATAAAAAAGAAACTTTCATTATTGAAAAGAAAATGTATGGACATGGTAAAAAAAAAAGTCCAAAGCAAAAAAAAAAAAAAAAAGGGGGGGGATCTAATAAAAATTAAGCTCTTGCACTCAATTTTTCCACTGTAGCCACTACCACCCCCAGTTTTATTCCCCAGAGTAAGTTTTTTGTGTGGACTTGAAATATATACATTTTTACATGAAATGATATTATTCTATAGAACTTATTCTGCTTCTTGCTTTATTATTTAACAGTATATCCTGGAGAAGCAAGTATAGATCATCTTTATTCTTTTTAAACAACTATTAATGCCTATTTTTGCATAGCTGAGACCACATTGTATAATAATTTTGCATCCTGCTTTTTCACTTAATATTACATCATTAAAAATTCTTATTTCACTTAAAATTATTTACAAAAATGTAAAAAAATATTTTAATGACAGCAAAACATTCTACTATATGAGTAAACCATAATTTACATAAACACTACCTAATTATGCATAAAGCCATCGCTGTTTCTCTACTTAAAAAATTTTGCATTCATTTCTATAAAAATTTGAGACCTCTTATGAACCCAGCATTGTTCTCTAGTCTACTATAATATACCAAAGATAGATATGATATGCATATTAATATCTTTAAGAATAAGAATAATGCTCACTGTTATATACAAAGGTTTTCTAGATGATCCCATCTCCAAGCAGTCTAAATCAGCTCGGTTGTAGGCAGCAAGACTAATGCCTATTACTGCTTTTTTTGCTCTTTGGCTTATTCCTCCCACCACTGACCTTTGCTCACTGCTAGAGTGATAAGATAACGAGAGATGAGGACTCAGCAAAAGGGGCAAAGAAGATCTCTTTGACAGCTTAGATTCTAGGCCTTGGTCTCCTGTCTTAGTCAAAACATGTCCCCCAGGTGGTCCAAAGGAATCTATTTTTAGATACAATGCTAAAAACAAGCTGCTAATAAAACGTCCCTTTATATGGCCTTGTTATGGGTATATATCTTTTAGGAAACTTGCAGAGGAATGGCTGAGACCAGGCAGAATTCGGATGCCCACTTAATACCTCCATTAGACAGCTCCCTATTCAGTAGCACATAATTTACTGGCTCAGTATATAAGAATGCAGGTTCTGGAGCCAGAGGGCCACTACTTACTAGACACGTAATTTGACCTTTCTGTGGCTCCAGTGTCCTCATATTTAAAATGCTGATAATAATAGAACCTACCCTGTTGGACTAATGTGAGAATTTCACGAGTTAATTTCAGGTAAGTAATTTAGAATCATGCAGGGATATCATAAGCCCCTAATAAATGTTTATCGTTTTCAATTGAATTTTTAATAGGTGAAAAATGAAGTTGAGTGCTTAAGTTTAAAAAAAACAAACCTCATTAAATTCCAACAGAATGACAGAAGAAGTCCAAAAGGAATCAAACACTTTATGAAATCAACTGTAAATATCTACCATTCCTCAACATATATTTAAGAATGGGACTCTGTGAAACATGGTTAGAATAAAGTAGTGAAACATTGCGTAATGTGTTGAATTGTTAAGACCAAGGACTAGCCCAAACCATATGAACTTCTTTTTATCCATTACATGGATTCGTGATAAAGAAGCTACCACTCATTATTTAAATCATCCAGTCATCTAATCAGTTCAATTATCCAATCTTATTTCTAACTCCTCTAAGAAGGAATTGGGATATAAATTTCTCTAAGAGGCATTCCAAGAAGAGGGAATCATATTAGACAAGCATGAAAACATGAAACTATACTGTGTGCTCAAAAGATGACAAATGACCCACTGGAGATAATACTGGAGCATTTTGCATGGTTGAAGCCAGAACCTAACAGAAGAAGATGATCTTAGAAAGACTAGAATTGGGTCAAAATATGCAGGGCCTCTAAGGCCACATAGAAGTGATTGCATTTTATCCAACAAATATAAGGAAAAAAGGTAACTCTTCATGTTTCTATTTTAAATAACATATATGGCCATGTAAAGAATGTACCAAATGGTAAAAATTAAAGGCAAAGGCTACTTTAAGACTGTTAAGAATTTAGATCAGAAGGATAAAAACCTGGTGTAAGGTGATGGGGAATTCAGAAGAAAGAGAGGAAGAAATCAAAAGACATTGCACAGATAGAAACAATGGTCTTAGTGACTGTTTATTGTCACAGGCAAAAGGAAATGAGAGAAGAGTTGAAGTTGTTCCAAGTCATCATTTAGAAAGATGAATGATTGGAGCAGAGCACAGTGAAGTGTTGGTAGTTAGGAAGCATTCATTTTAAGTGGGGATGTGGAGAAAGGCACACTGCGGCGGTGGTGAGCCACAGAAGAAACTTGGGTATCCAAGTCATTGGTATTCTCTATATCAGGAGATAACTCAAGTGGAAAAAGAGTTCTTGAAACCAGAGATTGAGGATGTGCCAGAAACAATATTGACCCATTTGACTATTGTGCCAAGTGTTGGTCCTACCAATTGTCTTCCAATGCCATGACATTCTCCCAAACCCTCCACATTGCCTTTCTGCTTCCTACCAAGAATGATGTGCCATTCCTCTGTATCTCCATGGTGCCAAGGATGTATGACCACACAACACCATAATTATCCGTTCCTCTACCTAATTTCCTCTAGACAAGGAACTTCATATTGGCAAGAAATGTATCTTATTTATTTCTATATCAATATCTAGCACAATGTCCAGCATACAAGCTATAATCATAATTCTATAATACAGGATCCTCTCACTGTCTAGTACACAAAGATAATCATATGCAGTTGCATTTGTCCCTCACAGACAGTTGAAGTGTTAATGTTTCTTGACCTGTTGAAATTTATAGGAGATGTGTAGTCTGACAAATTTTATTTTTTTAAAGATTTTATTTATTTATTTTGACAGAGAGAAACACAGCCAGAGAGGGAACACAAGCAGGGGGAGTGAGAGAGGGAGAAGCAGACTTCCCGCCAAGCAGGGAGCCCGATGTGGGGCTCGATCCCAGGTCTCCGGGATCATGACCTGAGCCGAAGGCAGTCGCTTAACCAACTGAGTCACCCAGGAAACCCATAGTCTGACAAATTTTAATCAAGACACTCAGATGTTGTCTGCTGCACACTAAATGCACTATAGACCCATCTGCCTTTTCTCATATTCCTGTCACAACCATTTTGTTATCTCTATTTCTGGAGTCCCACAACAAAAAATTTTAAAATCTTTACCCTACAGTACCCAGAAAAACGTAGCAAAGAAAGACCAAATTCAAAATGAAAAGCTGATGACAAGCAATATATTTTTCTGTTTTAATTATTTTATTTATAAACCTGTTAGAGATCTGAATGGATTGTAAAGAGTATGCCAGGATTTCAAGATTTAATTTGGGTTTTACAAGCAGTGAAAGCAAATGAGGCATTCATCTCAAAGCAATTTCTCAACTTGTATTATTGTCCTCTGTGCATTGACAAGGAAACCAAGACATAGAATAAAGAAATAAACAGTCTAAAGTCACACGCAGAAACTGGGAGCAGTAAGAAATGGAGCAGAAGTCCTGATTCTGAGCATAGACCAGTGACTTTTAACTTTAAGTAGACAGAAAAATCACCTGGTACATTTGTTAAGGCAGAACCCTAGGCCCCAGCCCAAACCTGGTGAATCAGACTCAGGAAGCTGTACTTTTCCAGGCTTCCCA
Organism: Spilogale gracilis; assembly: GCA_004023965.1. Taxonomy (NCBI): domain Eukaryota; kingdom Metazoa; phylum Chordata; class Mammalia; order Carnivora; family Mephitidae; genus Spilogale; species Spilogale gracilis. The sequence continues at coordinate 54,414 of PITA01011849.1, read as the reverse complement.
AGTGGTTCTTATGAACACTTAAGCTTGAGTGCCACTGATCCTATGGTCAGGGGTCAGAAGCCAAACCAAGGGAAGCTACTACACTTGACTCTTCAAATGGTTCTGCTCTATTTGGCTCAATCAGAAAGCTGCTCCGTCAAGAGTCTAAAGGAAATCAGCAAGTGGGCATTATGGGAGGCTCCCTCCCATAAGTCCTTTGGATCTCCACCACATTCTCTTAACAAGGCAAGCCTGGCAAACAAGAACCAGCCCCACACACACCTATTCCCATTTCCCGATGCCACTGGGCAGACGTGGAAACTTTTCCTTCAGTGCTGCTCTAAAGAGCTGGCTGGGACAGGACAGCTCCCCTTTCTCAATCCTTCTTACAAGACTTTTTTGGTGTTTTGTGTTTTTCTTTCTTTTTTTTTTTTTTTTTTGTTCTCCATACAATTAATTAGCTAATAATTTTTGCTTCTGATCCATTCCTCATTAAAAAGCTGAATCCCCAAGTTGAAGCTGTTGGAACAAAGGTGGGAGAATTTATGTCTTAATTTTGGTTCATTATGGCAGGAAGCCTCTTGCTCCCATCACTCTCTCTCCTCAGCCCCTCCTCTTGGAGCTCTGACGGCTCTGTGACCCTAAATGCCTCCCTCACAGCAGCCGCCATGGAGGCACTGTCTCTGCCCTTTATCTTCTGCTGCCTCATTAAGAGAAATGAACCTGAGTCTGAGAAAGACGACACAGGGGAAATAAAAATGTAATCCCTTGGTGCCACCTATAATGAATTGTTATGAAAACCATGAAAATATCTGTCTGCGGATATTGTTCTTTGATTTGAAGTCAGTGTTGTAAGCGGTAATTTTTGTCATTAAAACTGTTAATCTGCTCAGCGCTCCTCATAAGTTTTTATGAAGAAAAACAGCCCTGCTGCCTCCCCACTCATTGCAGGGTACTTTGGAGGCCAACACACATGCAGAGCACCGTGGAATAATTAGCTTTAATTATGGCTGATACTGCTGTCTGTTGAAAGTGGAGGGACTTCATGCTGCTCGGGTTTGGGGATGGGGTTTTCTCAGCCTTCACAAGGCCAGAGGAAAGGGGCCTACCGCTTAGAGTCTGGGCACCCAACAACAGCCAACATCATGCACCATACCCCAGCCAAGGCAGATGCACTCTAGCCAGCACATGCTCATACTCAGCACGCACATGGATATTTATGTGCACACACACCCATACATATGCACATACAAACACACACACACACACAGCCATCACAACATACATACACTCACAACCTCGTCTCTCTCTCATCCCGCATCATCATTCCCAAGTACAACCATCAAAACGCCAGTACCATCCACATTTGCTTCACAACTTATGTATACCAAATTGTGAGAAGACAGGTACCAAGACAGTCACCACAAAAACTCAGCACACACAACCAGCTACATCAACATAACTATAACCATTGAGCTACATCACAGGCATACTCCCAATCCCTCAGCCACAATCTATACCAACTACAGCACACATGCATCCACCATGACATATGTGCCTTGAATTACAAAGGCAACCCCAAGTAGACAAGTACCCAACTACAAAACATATGCCTGTGCATGAGCTCTAAAAGGCAGCCAGATCAATCTCCTATATTATGTGAAAAACCTAGCAATAAGTTCTGGAGGAGCAAGAATTCTTCATTTCAAAGAACTCATTGTATGGTCAGAAATAAGAATTTAGACCAAAAATAACTGGCAATTCATTTAGCACCTATTGGTGCGCTGAGCACTGACTGTGTGTCAAGCACAGGGCTAGGCACTCTACGCCTTCACAGATATATAAGACATGGTCTGTACCTTAAGAAGCCTGTGGTAGACACTGATTACCTTTTAAGAAAGAATTAGTCCTGGGGTACATGAGTGACCCACTGGGTTAAATATTTGACTCTTGATTTGGCTCAGGTCATGCGTGATCTCAGGGTTGTGAGATCAAGACCTGTATCAGGCTTTCACTGAGCATGGAGCCTGCTTAAGATTCTCTCTCTCCCTCTGCCTGACCCCCACACACACTGTCCTTGTCTAAGAAAGACAAGAGAGAAGGATAGATGGAAGGAAGGAAGGAAGGAAGGAAGGAAGGAAGGAAGGAAGGAAGGAAGGGAGGAAGGGAAGAAAAAAACTTGTCCCACCTGCTGGGAGCACTACCTACAGAGAGCCTTTAGTTGCTGCCACTCCAGGGATTATAAGGACTACAGAAAGCTGCCTTGTCCAAGATCACTCCAGCCCAAGGCAGCACATCCAGGGACTGATTACCATATGAATGTAAGAGTTGGGCTATTTTTGCAATGCCAAGCAACTCTGGCCACAGCTCCCCTTATCAGTGGGGTTCTAGTAAGGTCTAGTCTACATCTCAGATCTGTTTCTCCCTCTACCCACTCCTGAATCTCTCTTCTATAAATGTTAGTCCAAAGGGCACTACCTAGCAAACATCCTACCTCACTCAACTCCACCCAGAGTCTGCTTCCCAGGGAAGACAGCCTATGACAGAGCTGAATTCAACATCATCAGGGATATGTACTAAGTAAGAGCATCAGAATGTAAATACTAAGGGGACTTTTTGGAAAGAGGAAGGAACTGAGCAGTAAAAGAAGGATTTCTGGAGAAGGTGAGATTTAAACTGGATCTGGAATCGAGGATTAGCATTACATAGCTGAGGAAATAGAGCTTTTTAGAGAGAAACAACTTGGGCAGAGGCAAAGGAGCAGGAAATACAAAGTATTTTCTTAAAGTAAGGAAAACAGTGAGATTTAAGAATGAAACCAAACTGTGGATGGAGCTTGAACTGAATTTTTTTTTTCTTTTTTTTAAGAATTGCCTTTCGGGGTGCCTGGGTGGCTCAGCTGGTTGACTGACTGCCTTCGGCTCAGGTCATGATCCCGGAGACCCAGGATCAAGCCCCGCATCGGGCTTCCTGCTCGGTGGGAAGCCTGCTGCTCCCTCTCTCACTCCCCCTGCTTGTGTTCCCTCTCTGGCTGTGTTTCTCGCTGTCAAATAAATAAATAAAATCTTTAAAAAAAAAAAAAAAAAGAATTACCTTTTATCTGTTAGGGCAACTGACCTCAACACTTGGCACTGAAGATTAATTACAAGGCATGTAGCCCAAAAGTACATCCAGCATAATTACTATGATAGTTATGGGGGAACATCATAAACTGAGGATTATTTAAAAAGACAGAGAGCAGGTTATGGTCATATTCAAAAAGGCTTGCAACCACTGCTATAGCAAAAGCAATATTAGAGTTCTTTCACTGTGGTTCTCCAGGCCATCCACCCAACTGTCTATTCAATATTTATTGGAAATTTACTAGGGGCAAGTCACATTCCAAATAACTGCCCTCGTGGAGCTTAACCTCTAGTTGTGAAGACAGGTATTAAACCAAGAAATAGACAAAAATTTGGAAATAATTTCATTTCAGTTAGGATAGTAAGGTGATCAGAAGATTCAAACTGATCTACACTGGGGCAGGACAGCAGTCAAAAAAGTTTTCCCTCAAATATTAAAATCCTGAATGGTGGGACCATTTAGTACTACAAAGGCAAATAAGACCTGACCTTTCTTGAAAACATGGAAGGGAACAGAGATGCAAAACTGAAGGATGGAAGAAATATTTTGCCTATTTCACTTTTCTATAGGAAAACACCTACACCTACACAGAAAAGTAGCTAATGTCATTTGCTTCGTCATTATGGCAGGAGGTTAGGGGGTTGGTTACAGATGAATTACATAGATATGCGTGCATGCAGTTTACTTATCCCTCCTCAAGAATACATCCTGGGAAGTGATGCCTTGAGCTGGACTCCTAAAACCAGGTTGACCAAGGTTCATATTCTGTTAAGTCCTGGGGTGAGGCTGGAGTAATACTGCAAATCAGAAGCAAGAGCTGGAGTTTTGCTGCCACTTCCAGAGTCTGGCCACCCCAACTCCAGCAATATGCCTCCTGTTACCAGTGACTCTGCATGGATGAAGCATTTGTCCTGGCAGATTGAATTTAGAGACATTTGAAGTTCTCCCTTTGTTCCATTTCAACAGTATTCAAAAAATATATAGCTTTGGGACTGCTTTGAACAAATTTCCTAGGGAATTTTAAAAGAAAAAAAGGCCTTTTCTTTGACTCTCATTCAATTAAAAAATAACATTTGGGTTTGGTTTGACAGTTCAAAAAAATTAGTATTCATTTTTTTCAGTGATTTTTTTTTTTAAGATTTTATTTATTTGACAGAGAGAAACACAGCCAGAGAGGGAACACAAGCAGGGGGAGTGAGAGAGGGAGAAGCAGGCTTCCCGCCGAGCAGGGAACCTGATGTGGGACTCGATCCCGGGTCTCCGGGATCATGACCTGAGCCGAAGGCAGTTGCTTAACCAACTGAGCCACCCAGGTGCCCCTCAGTGATTTATTTAATCAGTTTAGTTCAAGTTCCTATAGTTGGCCTAAGTCAGAAGAATCTATACAGTGAGACATTGTGGTTGCTTAGGATTCATCCATACTTTCCAATAACTCCCTCCTAGGTGTTGGCTTATGCGTCCAAGGGGAACAGGAAGATAGCCTTAATCTAAATAAGTGAAACTAGTGACTTCTACCAAAGAGAAAAAACAAATCAAATTATGAATCTTTGCTAGGCTAGAAACTGAAGGAAACTTTCTTAACATGATATATATCTATATACACATATACATATATGCACATACATACACACATATATGTATGTATAAAATATATATATATATAATATAGTAATAGCAAACATGTAATGATGAAAGACTAAGGATACCTCTATTGAAGTTAGGAATAAGCAAAAATGCCATATCATTGAGATTTGTTCTGGAGGCTTTCACCAATGCAGTAGGACAAGAAAAAGAAATGTTAAATAAATATTAAAAAGGAAAAGACAAAATTATTATTTGTAATTATAATCATCTTCCTGGGAAATCCAAAGGTATCAATTTAAAAACAATTTAAGCTAACAAGGAAGCTCAACACGAGGTAAGATAAAAGATAAATGATAAAAACTAATAGCTTTACTATATGTCAGCAAAAATCCATTAGAATATTTCATATTAAGGAAAGACCCCATTTACATAGAAATTTAAGAGGTAAAATTCTGGGGCGCTTGGGTGGCTCAGTTGGTTAAGCGACTGCCTTCAGCTCAGGTCACGATCCCGGGGGATTGAGCCCCACATCAGGCTCCCTGCTCTGCAGGAAGCCTGCTTTTCCCTCTCTCACTCCCCCTGCTTGTGTTCCCTCTGTAGCTGTGTTTCTCTCTGTCAAATAAATAAAATCTTTAAAAAAAAAAAAAAAGAGGTAAAATTCCTAGGAATAACTTAACAAAAAAATCAAGACCAATATTTTTTTAATCTTTTAAATAAACCCACGCCTGATTGAAAGCATCAAGCAACCTGAAGCTTAAATACATGCTATAAAGGGCTTGTAGAGCTGAACTTCCTTCTGTCATTAATTTTTATTCTTAAAGAACTCTCTACCTGGAAATAATGACTGTGCTTCATTAAAAACCAACTCTTTCCATTTCTGGGTCATGGAGATCAAAAGAATGCAATTTTAACTTTTTGCCTGCGAGAAGCCAAAGAGTATGGTTCTGAGATTGTTATAGCTCTGACCAACAGCACAGCCACCTAACTATTCAAAAACATTTAGACTCATCTGAGAAACTTGAAGGGAAATACACAGAATGGAAGTTTATAAATTGCAGTTTATAATATAAACACATTAAGAATTTGTTAAATGAATAATCCTTACAAATGTCAAAATTGTCACATCTTTAACAATAAAATTACTTAATTTTACACAGCACCTTCATGTGCAATGTTTTATTTCATCCTCACGAAACTATAAAGTTGAGCAAGTGTTCTTTTTAATACTAATATGTAGGAAGCATATATCCTATTTCATGCCATACATAAGCAGTGAACTAAACATTTCATACACAATAACTTATTCAATGATGTCTTATGACATCATTCTGAGATTGATGCTATTTGGATATTTATTTTATGGATAAGGAAACTAAGGTTCAGATAGGTTAAAAATCTAATTACAGAGCCAGTAAGTGGCAGAGCTATGATGAGCCTAGTTAATTCTGATTTCAAAACTTCACTCTAAGTATAGCATGCTTCCTGTGAGGATGACAGCAGTATTGTGATTCTTACCACAATCATCACCAGTGGCACCAGCAGTATTATTATCTATTGTATTCGCTTACTCAGGCTGCCATACCAGAATAAAACAGATTTGGTGACTTAAACAACAGAAATTTACCTTCTTACTTCTGGAGTAAGTTCTGTTCTGGAGGCTTGAAGTCAAGATGAGTGTCAGCAAGGTTAGTTTCTGATGAGGCCTCTCTCCTAGGCTTGAAGACAGCTTGCCTTCTGCAATTTTACATGACACATGACCCATGTAAAATTCCTCACATGGCCTTTCCTCTACGCATGCACACCCAGTACCCCTTCCTCTTCTTAGAAGGACACCAAATATATTAAATAAAATCCCCACCCTTATAATCTCATTTAGCCTTAATTACCTCCTTAAAGGCCCTGTCTCCAAATGAAGTTATGGTTAGAGTTTCAATATATGAATTTTAGTCCATAACACCTAAACTTAAAGAAAACTGAGGTTTAGGGAAGTTAATGGACTTGCTAAGGGCACACAGCTATAAAGTAAAGGAACTTAGACTCAAACTTAGATGTATCCAAGTCTAAATCCCACATTCTTTCCACTTCCCCACAGTAATTATTCACACAGTGGGAAGGGAAGTGCTATGTAAACAATGTAAATGAACAGATAATGCAAAACTCATTTTCATTCAACTTTGGAACACTCAGTTTACATTTCTAAACCCCAATTTATCTTCACCATTATTTCTAAACTGCAACTAAAATGAGTCTGCATTGCCTTACAGTGCTCTCCCTGTTACTTCCAACCTAAGAACAAAGAGAAGTAGCCCAAAACCAAATTGACATGTATTGCAAAGATAGCAGGACATCAAAAATCTACCATAGCTAACCACACACATATAAACCAGAACTGACTGTATGTACTTTGATTACTTAGTAAAAAAGAGTTATATAAATTCAAATTGCTCTCCTACCTGGATATCAAGTTCAACTTCACAGGGTTCTAGGATCCAGGTACAGTATTATTTTCCAGATACATTCATTCATCTACTTATTCAAACAACATTTACTGAGCAGGATGTACCAATTAGTCAATACCAAACTAATTCATTTAGTCAATAAATGGCAGTTGCTGTTCTCATTTTCCCACAGGCACAAACCTTTTTTGTCAGGAAAGAAATTTTTGTTGGGATCTCCCCTCAATGTCTCCACCCATATCCTTCCACTCCCAACCTCTACACCCAAAATAAGGTGATCTATCTCTGTAAATAACAATGAGGTCTTGTTATTGTCTTTATTCTTAGATAGAAATATTGAGACAGAAGGGATAATGTTAATGTCATACAACTTATAAGGATAGTGCCAGAATTAGACCAAGCAGCTTGAGTCTATACTTGAATACACTATGCTGTGCTTTTTGAAAAGCTGTATTTTTAATTAGTTTATCAACATAAGAACAGAAGGAAAATTTAGGCTTGCGAAGTTTAAAGACACTTACCAAAGAAGGAAATTCTTAAGCTGGAAAAGTAAGGCCTCAGAAGTCAAGGCATTTGTTCAAAGCCACCCAATGAAGCAGGAGACAAATAGTGCTCAGAACATGGATTCTGCACCTTACCATCCTTACCATATGACCCCCTTTTCATAGCATCCAAGGGATCTGGTGTGCCCATAATCCTGTAGCTATGGTCTAGAAAGTAAGAGGAACCTAAGCTCAAACCCACTATCCATTGTTCAAGCAAGCATGGAATCCCATCCATGAGTCAAGGTAAGTTTAAGAAGGGTTACATATCTTGCACAGCCTCATTATGGGCAACTGCCATTGTTATGTGAAGACTATGAATAAAAAATAAACGTAATAGATGAGTTAGTGTACAATATGTAATATGTAACTAGTGTGGTCAGGATAGGCTTCATTGAAAAGATGGCCTATGAGCAAAGACCTAAAGGAGACTGCCATGCTGATATCTGAGAAGTGGCATTCCAGACGGAGGGAACAGTGTGCAGCAAAGACCCCGAGGCAGTAGACATAAGGAGATGTGTTAGAAGGCTACTGAACTAAACCAAGCTAGAGATGATAGCAGTTAGACTGGCAGCAGTAGAGGTGACAAGTGGTTGAATGCTGGATATATTTTGAAGGCCAAGTCCATAGTATTTCCTGACAGCCTAGTTGTGAGACAAAGTATCCAAGCATGACTCCACACTTTGTGCTTGAGCATATGGAAGGATGTAAATGCTATCAGCTGCTAAGAGAAAAGCTGGGGATAAGACAGGTTGGGGTGGGGGTGAAAAGGGAAATCAGGAATTCAATTTCAAACAAGTTGCATTTGAGATGTCTATCGGGTATCCAAAAGTGAAGAAGCTGAGTATGCTGTAGAATGAGATTTAGGGAAGAATTCTGGCTGAAGCTCTAAATTGGAAGGTCACCAGAAGGTCACAGATAGCATTTAAAGTCAGGTGACCAGCCAAACTCTCCAAAGGAATGAATGTAGATAGAAAAAAGAGGAAGACTAAGGAAGACCCCTGGCGCACTCCAATGTTCAGAGGGCAAGAAGAAGAGAAATGAAGAAAGGAGATTTGGAAGCAACAACCAGTGAGATAGGAGGAAAGCCAAGCACATGTGTGATGTTCTGGAAGCCCAGGGAAGAAAGCATTAAGAAGGGGAAAAAAGTATTCAGCATTCATCAAAAGCTGCTGATAGGTCAGATAACACGAATTCTGGAAAAACCACTACTAAGTATGAAAGTCACTCCGTAACCTTAACAGAAACCCTTTTGATGAGAGAAATGGGGGCAAAAGCTTGAGTGGGTTGGGTTTAAGAGAGAAAGGGAAGTAAGAAAATTAAGACAGTATAGGAGAACAAAGAAATGGGGTCGCAATTAGCATAAAAGGTAGAATCAAGCGATGCAAAAAGCAACCACATATTTAATACTGATGAGAATGATGAGAATGATCCATTAAAGAGGAATATATTGAGGCTGTAGGAGAGAAAGGGGAGAACTGCTAAAATAATGTCCATGAGTAGGCACAAGATCAGGATTTAGGGCACCAAAAAAAAAGAACTTAGCTTTAGATAGACACATGAGTAATTTATTTATTATCACAGGCCCAAAAGAGTATATGGGTGCAGATGCTGGTAGATAGGGTAACATAAAAGTATTTGGGAGAGGGACTGTAAATAAATAAAGACAATGAAGGAGGTAGGGCCAGACTATTGACCATATAAATTGCCATAAGTGGTCCAGACTTCATCTGAGTACAATATAGAGCTACAATAAATTTTAAAGCAGACTTTCACATTATAAAATTTATTCACAGAAATATTTAAGATAGACTTGAGGTGCACAAAGGAACCTAAGGCAGGGAAATCAGTCAGGAAGATGCTGAGGATATTTATATAACAGAAGAAGATGATTTAACATAAATAATGGCAATAGGAATAAAAGAAGTTGACGAATTTAAAATTTTTGAAGCAATGGACCCCAAAGTACCTGATGATCAACTGAATATAATGGAAGAGGGGTGGGAGTCAGAAAATGACCACAGCTTCCTGGCTCAGGCACCTAGAAGATAGACATGCCATTCACTGAGCTAAGGACTTAAGAGGAAGAACATGGGCAGAAGATAAATAATTGGTTTCTGGACCTCTATAGGGTACCCACAGTGAGGTTGTCTTCAAGATTATGGATTATGTAGAAGATGAGCTAAAGAAAGAGCGGTGAATTGGAGCTAAAGGCCAGGAAGTCATTCTTGATAGTTACTGCTGTAACACGGGCAGGGAGGGTCTATGGAATTCATGCATGTGTATGGTGCTGTCTGATCCAGACCACTCTTCTTTCGCAGAACTCCTCCCTGTCCCCATAATGTCAACAGAACTTGCTTTAAAAAAAAAAAAATTAATTTATTTGTCAGAGAGAGAGAGAGCACAAGCAGGGAGAGCAGCAGAGAGGGGGAGAAGCAGGCAGGCTCCCTGCAGAGCAAGGAGCCCAATGCAGGACTCAGTCCAGCACCCTGAGATCATGACCTGAGTCAAAAGCAGATGCTTAATCAACTGAGCCATCCAGGCATCCCAGAACTTCTTTTAGTCTGCCTTTATTTTATATTTATTGTATCTATAGAAAGGCATGAAAATAGCTCGTCCTGCAGAATAAAATAATGGACCTTTGTCACAGCAACTCAGAGAGATTTTCTATTTTCAATTTTATGGATATATTCTTGCTAGTTGAGGTTTTAGATAAAAAGGACACTATTACAAAATTTGTTCTAATTCTTAACTATAAACCACTTTATCATGTGCTAGTGTAAAGAAAAGAAGTATTATTTGTCTTCATCTACAAGATTAGCAAAAAACTAATTATCTAAAACAGTGTTTCCTAAAATGTGGACTCATCTCCCTCCCTGTGACTGCAAGATGTTTTTAGGTGGTATGGGATGTGATTTAAGATTGTACATGAACATAGTACTAAATAACACTGACTCTCATTATAAAAAAGTTCATTTCGTTTTCCTTTTCTTTCAATTCTTCTGACCAGGTCAGTACAAGGAAAAAGATACATTTTGATGTTAGGGTGTTCTTAATTCCCACTAATATCCATTATAACAGAGAAAAAGAAAGCCCTGGGTTCAGAGTGTTGACAAACTAGTTTCCAGTTAAAATTCAATAACATTGTTTTATTTTCATTGTATTTCTTTTTTATGCTTAAATTCCATTTATGGCAGTTTCCATTTATATTATGGATACCAAATGTCCTCCTAAAATAGATAGGTATTTTAAAGTGAATTAATTTAAAGAAAGATATTAAGTAAAAGATGGTTCTTGGATATGTCCAAAACACATGAAGATAGTAATATTAAAAGATAATTTCCATTGGGGCGCCTGGGTGGCTCAGTTGGTTAGGCGACTGCCTTTGGCTCAGGTCATGATCCCGGAGACCCGGGATCAACTCCCACATCGGGCTCCCTGCTCGGCAGGAAGCCTGCTTCTTCCTCTCTCACTCCCTCTGCTTGTGTTCTCTCTCTGGCTGTGTTTCTCTCTGCCAAATAAATAAAATCTTAAAAAAAAAAAAAAGATAATTTCCACCCAAAAAAAAGCAAAATTATAATTTATGCACATATAAAACAACACATGTTAAAGATTTCATTATTCAATTCATTAAATGAAGGAACCAAGCAGATGATATAACCAGTTCAAATATTGAAGCACAAATCTGTGGAGGATTTTTTAAAGATGTATTTATTTATTTGAGAGACAGAGCAAGCAAGGAGAGGGGCAAAGGGAGAGGGAGGAAATCTCAAGCAGACTCCTCCTGAGCTAGAGCCTAATGTGGGACTTGACCTCACAATCCTGAGATCATGACTTGAGCTGAAATCAAGGGTCAGACACAGCCAACTGAGCCACCTAGATGCCCCACAAATTTGTGTTATTTAAAAGAATATGAAAATGGACACAAAATGGTTGTCCATTGGACAGAACTCAATTGCATATTCATTTGCATATCAAGAAACAAGAATTATTTTTGCTTTGCTCTCTGTTGTCTATACCTTACAGAGTAATAAAACCTTTCAAGGGGAATGAAAGGTGAGAATCCAATAGCTTAGAAGGGCGGGCATGCCCTAAACAATTTTCCACTGGATGACTAGTCCAAGACAATTTATAGTCCAAGTCCTAAAGAGGCAGCATTGAATAGATAAAAGGTACACAGCCATGGAAGTCTGGAAATTTGGAGTCTCGACCCTGCAACTGGGTGAGCATGAGCAAGGGATTTCTACTTTTGGCCTCAGCTTATTTATCTATAAATGCAGGACCAGGGCATGATATTTCCCAAGGGTCCTACCTTTTAGGAAAATCTCAGATTTAAGATACTTAAACTCCCAGAACGTCAGGGGCATAAGAGTGGAATTTTGAAACAGTACCTCTTATTTGTAGAGTTGTCAACCTGGAATTGGTCTGCTCACCAACCTTCCTAGAACAGAAGCTGGAAAGCTGTCTCTTACTCAGATCAGAAGTGCAGTCCATAGGCAAGTAATAAGTGATCACCATTCACACATCGATGCCGTTATTAAAAAGGGTGTGCCTTCCACACACAAAGGCAAACTCGAAATGGATGAAAGACCTCAGCGTGAGGCAAGAATCCATCAAAATCCTGGAAGAGAACATAGGAAGTAACCTCTTTGACGTTGGCCACAGAAACTTCTTTCAATACACGTCTCCAAAGGCAAAGCAGACAAAAATGAAAATGAACTTTTGGGACTTCATCAAAATAAAAAGCTTCTGTACAGCAAAGGAAACAATCAACAAAACAAAGAGGCAAGGGAGAGGATATTTGCAAATGACATTACAGACAAAGGGCTGATATCCAAGATATATAAAGAACTACTCAAACTCAACATCCAAAAAGAAGATGAACACATCAAAAAATGGGCAAGAGACATGAAGAGGCACTTCTCCATAGAATATATACAAACAGCTAACAGACACGTGAAAAAATGTTCATCATCACTAGCTATCGGGGAAATTCAAATCAAAACCACACTGAGATACCACCTCACACCAGTCAGAATGGCCAAAATTAACAAGACAGGAAACAACAAGTGCTGGAGAGGCTGCAGAGAAAGAGGAACTCTCTTACACTGTTGATGGGAATGCAAGTTGGTGTAGCCACTTTGGAAAACAATGTGGAGATTCCTTAAAAAATTAAAAATAGAACTACCCTATGACCCTGCAATTGCACTACTGGGCATTTACCCCAAGGATACAGATGTAGTAAAAAGAAGGGCCATATGTACCCCCAATGTTCATAGCAGCAATGGCCACAATCGCCAAGCTGTGGAAAAAGCCAAGGTGTCCTTCAACAGATGAATGGATGAAGCAGATGTGGTACATATATACAATGGAATACTACTCCTCCATCAGAAAGGATGAATATCCAACTTTTGTAGCAACATGGACCAGATTGAAAGAGATTATGCTGAGTGAAATAAGCCAAGCAGAAAAAATCAAGTTCACATGGTTTCACTTACTTGTGGTGCATAAGGGGTAATATAGAGGACAGTAGGAGAAGGAAAGGAAATGGGAAGTAGGGTAATTCAGGGAGAGAGATGAAACATGAGAGACTTTGGACACAGAAACAAACTGAGGGACTTGGAGGGAGGGGTGGGGGATGGGAGAGCCTGGTGGTGGGTACTGAGGGCACCTATTGCACAGAGCACTGGGTGTGGGGCATGGGCAATAAATCTTGGAACACTGAAAAAATAAAATAAATTTAAAGTCAAAAGAAAAGTTCAACAAACCTTTTGTTCACTGTCAATTGTGAAATTCTGGTCCCTATAGGAATAAAGTCACTTTCTGTAGCTTTTTGGCAGAACTAAGTTATAAATTTTATAAAATTCAAATAAAAAAGTTATTTCACTTAAAAAAAAAGAGTGTGTCTTTGTTTTCATCTTGTAATTAAGACTTTACTGAAATCCAACAAATATACTTCATTAATCATCATTATTAGCATCAGTAATAACCAGAGTAAATGTTCCATCTTTCACTGGCTACCACATCACATCATTAACTTCCTTTTCCCTGAACCAGTTGTAGATCCCACTCTTGCTTAGAAAGTTCTTGTGCCATGGGAACCTTTAACATAGTTATTTTAAAAATTATTTGATATGAAAATTTCAGAGATGCACAGTTCAATTTTTGTACCCCCTTCTGAGTTTTTCTGGACCACCATTTTGAAGAATTTAATTTGCACTGAGTTCCTTAAAGGACAGTGGATGGAGACAAGGGTAGAGGTTAAGAGAACTGCTCTCCATGACCTTACCCCAGGAAAGAACTCAGGGGGAGCAAATTCTGCCTTGTTCTCCTCACACACTACTCCTCTATCACCCTTGTATCTTGGCAGAGTTGTGGTGAAAAACCAAGAGGGAGGGCTTTGCTGCCAGTAAGTCTTGGATCTGCCACTTAATTCAAACAAGTAGATTCATTTCTCTGCACTTTGGTTTCTTGAACTGTTAAAAGAAATTATAATCGAATCACAGGTTTCTTATGAGGCTGAAAATCAGGCACATAAAACACCTGGCACGATGTCAGTAAGCATTTAATAAATGTTACCTGTTGTTGTAGTTGTGGTACTTGCCATGTTCTTACCTTAGTGTACTTGGAACTGGAAATCAGAAGTGACCACAAAAATAAGCATTCTTTCATCCAGTCATTCAATAGTTATTTTCTCCCTTACCCATTTTAATTATTCCCTATCACAAAAATTGTGCATAATGTAAGTTTATTAATATTTGCAGTCAGTGTTGGAAAGTATATACACAAAGTAGTAGGAGTAATTTCTGAAGTGTAGGATTAGGAAAATTTTGCTTTTGACTTGCAACACTATGGGATTTCATTAAATAGCAAATATATATCACTATTATAAATTTTTTTAAAGATTTCCATTTTGAAAAAATAGAAATGCAAGTCTCATGAGTACATGACAAACAACTTACAAAGACAGAAAAAGAGAGAAGATTCATCCTCCTATTACTCTAGCTATCATTGTTCTAGCTACGCCTGCAGAATGTTAATAAAAGATCCTGAATACAAGTATGACAGCACTGGAAAGCTGGAATTCTTAAAATCTGGAAAGTCATGGATCCCACTTAAGTATCTGAGGAAAGCTATGGACCTTCCTCTAAGGAACAGTGAATACACAAAATAGCTGCATACAATTATAGGATAGTCCTAAGCCTCCTGAGATTTGTCAAGGTAAAACAAACACTCATAATAATGCCCATGGTATACCATTTACAAGATCCTTCATCTACCTACTTATTTGATTAAAATCATACCAGAAGTTCCCATGACCAAAAATATCTTCCCCACAGGCTTTATTCTGACACCTAATATCTTACTTTAGGATTTCCTTGAATCAAGACATTATTATTAATAAAACCGTAAGAGGTCTATAAAACCCCAAGACATTTAGCATGTTACGGTTACAATATTCATTCATTTTCCCACAAATACTTATTGAGCACATACTATATACCAGGTAACAGGAGAAACAAGATAGTTCTCTTTGAACTCAATCTAGTGTTTTGAAGATGGGCAGAGAGTTGAACAATAAAAATGTAAACAAACCAATTAGTGCTGTAACTAATTAGTGTTAATGACCAGTGCTATGAAGAAAAGAAAACAAAGTAATAGATTCGGAAGGTTTGGGGGAGAACAACTTTACATAGGGTGCTCAAGAAGGATTTCTGCAGGCCTGGCTGATGAGAACAAGCAAGTACAATGAGTACAACACAAATGACTTTTTGTTTTTGCTCACTTGGTTTATTCCCCTCCCCAGCTCTTTGGGACAGGTTCTGCTATTGTCAAAATGATTCTTTAAATTCTGTGATAGAAGCAGGGGAGGCAGATGAATATAGGGCACAAAGGCTAGACGGGAGGTGAAGCTTGCCTGGGAATTTCATAAAAATTGTAGAGAAGGAGACTTCACAAGGTATGAGGGAATCAGATGATTAGATGAGAGGAATATTTGTAGAAGAGCTTTTGTGGCATTTGTATCCCTTCTTAATGTTTGAGCAATTTAAATAAAGAACTTGAGTGGTTTGATGTTAACACTTTTTTAAAACTACGTTCTTTGCAACACAGCTCTGAGTCTGCACTATGAGGGCCTTGTCTTCAGTACACAGTCATCCTCAAACACATATACATGCACAAATAGCAAAAGCTCAACAACCCTGTTTCTCACACCCCTTGCTAACAAGGTTGTTGTGATCAGCTTCAGTGTCAACCTTGTCTAAGCATGTCAGAAGGAAAGAGAATGGAATTTTTTAAAGGTCATTGACCTCTGGTTTACCCTACAGTTCAAGCCATGAACTCTGTACTATAAATCATTATTATTAAAAGCAGCTGGGGTGTAGGGGAAAGATCTTGGATTTATGAGCAGGAAATGTGGGCTGAAATGCTATTCCATAGCTCACTAGCTGTGTGATCTTAGTACATTCCTTAACATTCCTTTAATATCTGTAAAAGGGGCATAATTGTGCTTACTTTACTAGGTTAGTACAAAACTGAATTCCTTGAGTATACAGACTTATACATGTAGAATATTCCTTACTCATTTGTGTATCCTTAGGATAGCTCATTGGTGGTGAATACACAGTCCTAAAGCTGCAACTCCCAATCCATGGAAAACAAAGCCAATAAATAATAGTAGTTTGTTTCATTAAATCTGGCATATAAAGGAACCAAATAAGTAATTATATGTTGAGTGAATGAATGAATTGACTGTCCTAAGCACTCACTACCAACTGATGAGAGCTGGCTCTTGAGATGAAGCACAATTGCTATCCCTGGTCCTAGCCTTTATTCCAGCATCATCACGATGTATGTAATTGATGCTTGCCCATGCCCTTTAGACCATGGATCCACCAACTATTTTTGCAAATAAAAATGTTTTGGAACACACAACACTCACTGTTTATATATTGTCTATGGCTGCTTTCACATTACAATGACATAGTTTAGTGGTTGTAATAGAGACTTTATGATACACAATGCCTAAAATATTTACTGTTGAGGTTTTAAAAAAAAAATTCTGCTTCAGACCCTGACCTCCTTGAAGACAGAGGCTGTGTGCTTTATCATCTTATCCCCAGCACCTTGTGAAAAGCAGGCACTTGATAAATGTTAATTGAATTAACGTATATTGAACATTCCAAGAAGAATGTTGGTTGACCTAAAATTATGAGCCCACTAGAATAGCCATTCCATTTCTCATCAAGACGCTCAGGTGATGAAAACAAGACAGTCTAATTTCATTAGGAGAAGGGCTATGGCAAGCAGCTGAGATCCAAACACAAACTGCATTGTCATGGTCAAGAGTATGGGGAGTGATGGTGAAATTGAAGGTGACAGGAGACTGGAGACCAAGAGCAGAAGAGCATGGAGAAAACATAAAGGAGAAAGTCCAAAGTCAAACATGATCTCTCACCTGCCTTGCTAAGAACCAACATTGCCTAAAAAATGTAATTTAGTTAAGAACCTTAAACTGGGTGGCACCTGGGTGGCTCAGTTGGTTGGGCGACTGCCTTCGGCTCAGGTCATGATCTCGGAGACCCGGGATCGAGCCCCACATCGGGTTCCCTGCTCGGCGGGAAGCCTGCTTCTCCCTCTCTCACTCTCCCTGCTTGTGTTCCCTCTCTAGCTGTGTTTCTCTCTGTCAAATAAATAAAATCTTTAAAGAAAAAAAGGAAAAAAAAGAACCTTACAGTGTTGTTTGTGGTCTTACATCAGATTCACCCGAAGAGTGTGTTAACAAAATTTTCTAGAAAGCATCTGACTTAAGAAGTCATGGATTTTAGAGGTGGGGTCAAAGAATCAGCATTAACAAACTTATCAGGCGTTTTTGTACCCACTAATTTTTAGAACTACTGGCCTAGAGAATATGCTCTTTTCCCAAGTGAGAATTCCTAATAAATAGTTATCTCAGATGGCTCCCTTGTCACACATATTTTCCATTTAAAGACTTTAGGGTCAGTGCATTCTTACTGAAGATTTGAGTACTATCTGTTGAGAGATACTTTTGCTGTGTCCACACAATGCCAAATGCCTGGTCTACCCAACCAGAACTACTGGATAAATCTGTGCTTCAATAAACTGGACAGTCAAAAACTGATTGATGATCCAAGAGTTTTGTGGAAAGATCGGCCTAGAGAAAGACAAGGACAGTGGAGGGGGAATACATTACAGAATATCTACATCTTATTGGAAAGTATCTTTACCCCAAAATAACCAAGATAAATGATTTGTGACTGTGACATGGGACAAAGAATTTCATATAACAGGGTTGACTATGGAAAAAAATTCTGCCAGTACAGTAAATCACTCTCTGTGGGGAAAAACAAAAAGGAAACAGTTCAGACTAAGTGCCTCTAGAGATAAAAATCACCTCTCTGAGATATTTTTGTAAGAAATTTCCTTAGAAATATTAAAAAGTAATTTATAGTAGAAAAAAAGCTATTATAAACTAAATAGCCTTCCTCCATGATAGCAAAGTATATATTTAACATGGGCTCGTTATACCTTATTTACTATCAATTCTAACTAGGTTTTCATGTGCTGCCAAGGTTTGGCACCAAGAGTGTTAACTCTAGCCAACCCTTTCTTCTCAAGGCTATAAACATCTATGAAACGGGTTAAGAAATGAAGATAGTCTCCTCCCCCCCACCACCCTTGGGACTCATTTCCTGACTTCTCAATAGCAGTCATTCATTATTTGTGTACCTGGGAAACTCAAGCTACCCGCCAACTAGTCCCACTCAGATCCTGGAATCAGAATTCAGAAAGAGCATACATTCCAAAGAATTCTTATTTATTTTTTTTAAAGAACTGCAAATGAGTAAAATGGTATTGGGAAAACTGAATAATCATCTGGGAAAATAAATGATGCTTGATTCCTAAATCATTCCCTACACAAAAGGCATTCCAGATGAGCCAAAGATTAACGTGCAAAATATGAAACCATAAAGGTTCTAGAATAAAACA
Organism: Spilogale gracilis; assembly: GCA_004023965.1. NCBI lineage: Eukaryota > Metazoa > Chordata > Mammalia > Carnivora > Mephitidae > Spilogale > Spilogale gracilis. The sequence goes on along the minus strand of PITA01011849.1, from coordinate 35,720 downwards.
CTGAGGGAAATGTTATAATCTTATAACAAGGAAAGCATTCCGGTATGAAACATAAAATTCAGATATCAAAATGAATTATAGATGAATTTTACTCCACAAAACTCTACATGAAAGAAAACAGGAAAAAAAAAAAAAAGCCAAAGATACGTAACAAACCAGAGAAAAGCTAAGTTGCAATGCATATCATAGACCAAAGGCTATTTTTATTAATATACAAAGGGTCATTAGAAATCAATAAGAAAAATCCAACTGCCAAAAGAGAAATAGGCAAGGACATATACACTTCATAGAAAATTAGATAAAATGGGGGCGCCTGGGTGGCTCAGTTGGTTAAGCAACTGCCTTCGGCTCAGGTCATGATCCCGGAGACCCAGGATCGAGTCCACATCGGACTCCCTGCTCGGCGGGAAGCCTGCTTCTCCCTCTCTCACTCCCCCTGCTTGTGTTCCCTCTCTGGCTGTGTTTCTCTCTGTCAAATAAATAAAATCTTTAAAAAAAAAAAAAAAAGAAAATTAAATAAAATGACTTATAAACATATTAAATTTATACAACTTCCTCACAATAAGAGAAATGAACATTAAAAACTGTACTGAGATATCATCTTTGACCTATCAGATTAACAAAGATTTTTAAAAATTACAGCAATTTGCTTTGAAGGTAAGAAAACAGACACGTTTAAAACCTGATTGATAAGAATGTGAATTGATTTAACCTCTGAGAAAGGTAATTTAGTAATGCTTGTCAAAATTTAAATTGCACATATCTTGAACTCAACAATTAAAGTTCTAGTGATTTATCCTGAAATTTATCTAAACCTGTATACAATAACTAGGATTGTTCTTGTATCATTATTTATATCAGCAAAAGATTGAAACATCCTAAATATCTACCAACAGAGGGCTTGTAAAAGAAATTATGGTAAATACATAAAGTATAATATAATTAAGTTTAAAATTAAAGACAGAACTCTGTATAATCACATGAAAGAAGTTAAAGATACATATTCAGCACAAAAAGTTGCAGAATAATATAGTGTATTCATATATGATCATATATGCACAAAATATGTCTAGCAGGAAACACAACAAGCGGGTAACAGTGATTGACTCTGGGGTGATCTGGTGGTTGGGAATAAGGTGGGGAGGGTGTCTTTTTATGATATATTTTGTCTTTTGAATTCTGAACCACGAGCAATACTTATGCAAAAGATATTTTTTAAAGAGCTACGAGAGAGTTAGACAAACATTCAAACCCTTTCATTATATTCTAAAGGGATCCTGAAGACAAGGGTTTTTTTCCTGAATGATTTGAATATTATCAAGAAATTTCTTTAAGATATTAATTAGTATTCTACTTTATTTTTCCTTCCTCCCCCTTCCAAAAACATGTATTCAGATCCTTAATAATTCCTTGCTTTAGAGAGTTCTATAGGATAGAAACATAAGCTGCTTAAGTCAATGATTCTATATTTTGTGAAAACCCCAGAACTTTGAAGAGACCATGACAGTAGACCCAAAGGGAAGAGGTATGTTTTTGAGGAGAGGGAAGAAGAAAGTTTCTGTAATAAACAAGAGGTGAAGTACAAGCAAGCAGTAGAGTTCATAGGGATGGATATTTGGTGTACTAGTGGAGTCTCAACCCAGGATAGGGGGGCTTTCAGGCTCATCAGAGTCTAAACCCCAACAGCCAGCAACTTAAGGGTCTGTAGAAGCATTGGGAGCCAACCTATATAGACCAATGTGGCCACTTCTATCTAGCATGAATAAAAAGCCTAGGACGGTGGAGGGTTGGGGGAACAACAGGAGTGGTTGAAGGAACTCCCATAATGATAGACTGGGTTTCCCTCCAGCCATCAGCATTCAGGGCTTATAGCAGGACTTAAAGTGATTTATTATATAGCTGATTTTCTCAATGGAGAGTACACACTACTATACAGCAGTGTGCATTGTAAATCAGCTGGTATATAGTATATACTCAGTGTATTTTAGTCCCACTGCCCAACGTCTTTGATGGCATCATATGGAAACCTCTTTCTTTTCTCCTTTCTACCATGTTTTGTTCCTCAAATATTTCTATGTTTCTTATACTCTACCTTTGTCTTTTCCTCTCTCCTTCCTTTCCTGCTGCCTAAGATATAGACATAACCAGGGTATCACCAAGGAGGCTTGACACAACCTGAATCCCTCCAAGATGAAGATGCACTCTTGAGCTTACAGAATTCGTGCTCGGAATGCAGAAAATTGTCTCAGAATGGCTGCCTCTTCTGACGAGATTTCTCCATGAGGCTGGAGAATATGTTAATGGGGAGGCAGATGATGAAGCTGAGCCTCTGAGGATTCACAGGAGCCTTCGACAGGGATAGTTCTCTTCAGCTGAGTGTTGAACCAGCCTATGGAACTGGCAGAGAACACAACAGTGCATTTGAACAGAAATTCAGGGATCCTGTCCTTTTCAGACCCTTACAAGAAGACAGTATGGGACTCCTGGGGGAACCCAGCATCATTAATCATCGAGGAAATGTCATTTATCTGTCTAAGAAACATAACAGAAAAATGGAGAAAGTAAATGGGGAACTGAGACCCTGTGGGGTGGAGGAATTTCCCTGAAGTGCTTAATTTAATAGGTCCAAAAAGGCCAATTTTCCCCAGGTCCTAAAAGTTTCAAAAACATTTTTTTTAAATTCTGTGTTTTCATTTCAATGATAATTTCAAAAGAAAAAAAAATAGGAACTATAAGACCAAAACTTCTCTTTAACAATGGCACTTTACAATTGAAAGTTTAAGTCAGTGTTTTCCAAATGTGTGTTGTCTTCACTAGAACTGAGAGAATTTTTTTCTTTTTTTTTTTTAAAGATTTTTTTATTTATTTGACAGAGAGAAACACAGTGAGAGAGGGAACACAAGCAGAGGGACTGAGAGAGGGAGAAGCAGGCTTCCTGCTGAGCAGGGAGCCCGATGTGGGACTCCATCCCGGGTCTCCAGGATCATGACCTGAGCTGAAGGCAGTCACTTAACCAACTGAGCCACCCAGGCGCCCCAAGAATTTTTTTTCTTTTAAAAGGGGTCCACACATCACAAAAATGTAAGAAGCCCTAGTTTTAAGCATTGCCTTTTCAGGAAAATGGCATAAAATGTTAATGTCCTTATGATCTCCCATCAGTGTCTTAGTGTTGATTATGTAACAACCAGTCACAACTTTAGAAAGCAGGGTCCTCAAGATGCAGGGAAGGCATAGGATGAGGAGTGGTAGAGAGTTGGAGTAGCCAGGTGAGACATGAAAGGCAAAAGAAGGGTAGAAAACAAAAAGCAAAGGTCACTGAAGTACCATCTAATGTAAGGTCAGATGTCAACCTAACATATTGGTCCATGAAGAACCCTGAACTTGAGGGGCACCTAGATGGCTCAATCAAGCATCTGCCTTCAGCTCAGGTCATGATCCCAGAGTCCTGGGATCAAGTCCTGCATCAGGTTCCCTGCTCAGAAAGGAGTCTCTTTGGGCTTCCCTTTTTCTCTCCCCCTTTGCCCCTCCTCCAATTCATGCATGCTCACGCTCTCTCTCTCTCTCTCTCTCTCTCTCTCTCTCTCTCTCTCCCAAATAAATAAATCTTTTTTAAAAATTTTAAAAAGAAACCCTAAACTTGAGCTGAATCCACTAAAACAACTCTGCCCACCACCATCACCAGAGTTTTCCAACTGCCAGTGTGTACGTCAGCATCCCATATCCCCAAAATACAGTCTAGTCTGAGACTCCTGCTCTTCCTTTTCTAAATCCCATCTTGTCTTCAAGGCCTACCTTCTCCCTGACTTCATTCAACATATTTTATCATTTGGGCCACACACTTTCTTCATTATCCATAAACTGAACTGCTCACTGTCGATCAACCTATATTTCTCTTGTCTACCCAAGAATTTTGTAAGATCCTTGTGGGTGGGCCCTAGAAAAGCACAAGCTCACAATAATAACCCTACTGCTTTCATCGACTACAGAACACTTTTTTATATATTCCCTTATTTTACTCAAACATCCATCTTATTAGGCAACCTGGATAGGAATTACTGTAGATTTCTATCAAGAAAAGCAAACTGAGCCCCAGAAGAGTATGATGACTGGATTTCAATCCATTTAGTGAGCTCACAATATGCTAGGAAACTCTTTAGTAGGCCATCTTTATACTGATCTGGAAGTCCTTTTGATATTACGGGATTTCTCTTAAAACTATTTCTTAAAAGCACAGTACATATCCTGGTCTGGTAACCTCACTACTTTGCCTTCATATTTCTCATCTGGGTTGCAAACTTATAGTTATTTTGTGATAATGAGCATGATTCAAAGGAGATGTTTAATAAATATTTGCTAATGAATGGATTCTACCTCCTCCACTAGGCTATACGCTTCATGAGACTAACACCACACCTGCTTTGCTCACTATCCTATCCTCAGCTTCCAAATAGTGCCGAGCACACAGTAGGTCCTCATTAAATATTTATTGAGAAACAAATCAATTAGTCAATGCCTAAGTACCCTCCTGTGAAAAGCATTCACGATGCCCACAAATGTATTTCTTTTAAACATCTACTTTATGTCAACCCCTCAAACCAGGGCAGTGAACCCAAAGCAGAATAAAATTACTTCCAATAAAATGAACTGTTCCCCAGTTGCAAATTGGCTGTGGATGCTGCTGCTTCTCTCCCATTTACACTCTTTTCAGTCAGCTATTTCAGGTGACAGTATTATCATCGATGGAATTCAATAAAGCGACTGGCTTCCCCCACCCCCCCACGTTTATTTTCTATAATCCGTCTTACAGCGGGAGACCATTATCCAGTCAAACAACGTTCAATTTCATCGGCATTACCGCTTCAAGGAAACATACAGAGGGTTTGCACAAACGGGTGTGTAGTAAATTCAGTCTTTTAATAGGTTCATTCTTTATTAGGTATTTATTTCAGGAGGCGAAGTCCTAATTAGATTAAGTGGAGAAACTAAAAAGCTGTGGAAACACAGATTCCAGAATTAGATGGATTTGGTTTAGGTTTCCTGTTTTTTCTTTTCTTCAGATGGCTGGAGAAATCCACACTGCAATCTCCAACCCCTCAGATAAGAGTTTATGAAATGAACACCCCCCCCCCCAATATTTTGTGTGAGGAAGTCACATTTGTCTTTCTCCTACGCAAAGTTATTGTGGGGCCAGAATCTAGGAGAAAGCAGCTCCCGGAGCCAATGGTGAACCCAATTTACTGTGGCAGATGAATATAACAAAGGTGGTGGTCTAGATGTTTGGCCTCAAGGCACAATTCAATTTTCAGCTGTTTCAAAGCTATTATGTCAAAGGCTGTTTGCATAAACATAATGTTGCTGGGTAATCTTGGGTAGGCAGGAGTAGAGACGACTGCCCTCTACTGACTAAAAGGGAAATAGCGCTGGATGTCTCTTCAACCCTGAATGAAAGCTCTAAGAAAGTCCACAGTCCCCCAAATAATGGGCCATCTCCAGAAAGTTCTGAATCCTGTTTTTCTGAAGCTTTAAGATCAGAAGTGATTATTTTGAAGTTCTCAAATGAAGTAGAATGAGGATGTGATGAGTTGATTGATGATATGGGAACATATGAGAAAGCTATTTCCCTTCTTTGAATTTAAAAGAAAATTCCCTTCACCCTTCCATCCACCCACACATATATATTTATATTATCACATTGATATTTAATATGTTTTTAACATAGAAAGAAGAAACAGACAATGAGTCACAGGAAATAAATCAATACATTTCTGAGTGGGCTAAAAATGTCACCATAAAAAAACTGATTCATGTTTATGAGGGCAAAGTGGGAAAAGATATCTTTTCAGTTTCATGTAAAATTCTAGTTCTCTCTTCGTGTTTCTTCCTTTTTTGTTCTTTCTCTTTAATAAAAACTGTGCCAAGCTCTGTGTTAAGCACTCTGTACCCTCAGAGAACCACTGTCAACATTTAAATGTTTTCCCCTCCTATTACAATTAATTTTTTAATGAAAGAGAGGATGGGCCACTTCTGGGGAAGATGTTTTAGGTAGGGTCCTACAGTGGGGAGTCCCCAAAGAGAAACGTCATGTGCAAATAGATAGAAGACATGTCCCAGAGGACACCTACCTAAACCCAAACCTGTACAGAGTCAGTCTTGAACCAAACATAGAACAGAACACTGTCCATCAGATGATGTTGGCCCCAAATGACGAAGAATTAATCCCCAACTGGTTTTGTAAACTAATAGCCCTATTTCAAGAGTTGTCCTTATGTTTTTTATATTCTAAAATGTCCAAACCTTGTTCAATCCAGTGGACACAGATGTTCCTTCTTCATACCAAGCTCCCCAATAAGACCATGACCAAAATTGAACAACATAAACACATTCATGGAGTTCACAGACTAATAGAGTTTATAGCCCAGTGGACTTTATGGTTCAGTGAAAGAGACTGATATTTATCAGATAATGCAATCAAGAATTAATTACAAAATGAAGGAGTTGTTTCTTTATAAAGAGTTTTCTTTTTACATAGAATTCATAGGGCATGTTTAATACCTAACAAGACCACCCCTACGGTGGCAAAATGTTAGCCTGTAATATCAAAAATATCTATTACTTATTGGTATCTTTCTTCATTGCAGGCAGTATATGCGGTCTTTACATGGTTTTCTCTTTGATTCTTTGCTACTTCCTATCAGGTAAGCATATTATTACCTCATTTTACTGATTAATAAACTGACATTCAAAGAAGTAAAATAACTTGCCCAAGGTCATACAGCCAATAAATTGTTCATAGCTCTCTAAGTACAAGGTCAATGCCCTTCACGGCTTCCTACTTTTCTAATTACCTCAGCTAAGTAGTCCAGAAAATTTAGTCGGTGAGTTTAAGTTGAGAACCAACAGTATTCACATTAGACAAAGCTACTGTATTTATTTTCTTAAAGTTTCAACAGCAAAACAGAGTTACCTATTTTTAAGCATCTGGGGAATGGGAGGTTACTGCCAAGGTACCTAGCAGGTCAGTGTGCTTTCTGACGCCAGACTGTTCAAATCCCAGAGCTAATAATTGCCATCTGTGTGCCCCTGGGTAAACTTCTTCATCTTCTCATACTTCGGTTTCCTTGCTTGTAAAATAGGAATGATAATAACAGTATGTTCCATCACCCCGAGTTGTTTGTGGGGATTAAGCAGGTAACCCAATATATTTGAAGCACTTAGAGTAGTGTCTGACCCAAAGTAAGCACTCTATTTTGGATTCACAACAAAATAAGTGCTGGTTTCTTGGGTTCCAATGGGTTCTTAAAAAGATTAAATGAGAATATTTGTGGGCGCCTGGGTGACTCAGTTGGTTAAGCAACTGCCTTTGGCTCAGGTCACGATCCCGGACACCCAGGATCGAGTCTCACATCAGGCTCCCTGCTTGGCGGGAAGCCTGCTTCTCCCTCTCTCACTCCCCCTGCTTGTGTTCTCTGGCTGTGTTTCTCTCTGTCAAATAAATAAAATCTAAATAAATAAATAAATAAATAAATAAATAAATAAATAAATAAATAAATAAGAATGTTTGTAAAATGCTTAGAACACTGTGAGAACCAAGTAAGTACTTCTTAACTGTTGAGTGAAATCCCCATCAGGCTGCCTGTGACTTAGGGAAAGGGGCTGAGCAGCCAACTTCATCCCTGTAGCCACAGTCACAGCTTTGAGATGAGCCACGTGTGGGGAGCTACCTAGATGTCTGAGGCCACAGCAGTTACTAAAGGCTCTGCTCTAACTGAAGAATGGTTTTATGACATACATTCATTTGCATTTGTTAGGGAAGCCTCCGTGTTGGGACTCTATAGACTGCCCTATGTGGAGAAAAATAAATTCATTAAACTAAGCAAGAGGTTCTTTGGTTTCTTTCTGCATTACCAGTGGTTTGCCTCACTCCCCACAAAGAAACAGGAATTCAGGGATTGGGTAACTTACATCTTCTTGGTTGGTATAGTAAAGGATAAGAAGACAGAATAAAATAGTAATTAAGGACACAGAATTTGGAGTCAGGCAAAACTGGGTTCAAATTCCTGCTCCATCCCTTTATTCACATTATGACCCTGACTGAGTATCTTACACTTTCTGAGCCTGTTTTCTTATGGATAGAATGGAAATAAAATTAGTATTTTCATTATTATTTGTGGGAAGAATAAAACATGATAATAAAAAGTGTCAGTTGTAAAAAAAGATTATGTAAAAATAATAATACCCAGTATTCATTTAGCGCTAAGTATGCCAAGGACCTTCTAGGTCATATTTATGCCTCACCAGCATTCAGCCTGAGTACTGTTCTTGGTCCCATTGTACACATGATGCTTGAGATAACTGAGTCATTTGCTGGCATAGTGGGCATAATGGAGATTTTAAATCAAGTCTGATAGAGTCCAAGACACATTTTTCTATAAGTGGTAACTGTCAGATCTTTTTTTTTTATCACTGATTCCTCAATGATTCAAACAACTAAGTATTTTTTTATATGCTTACTTTTGTGAAGCCAGGTCCTGTGAGAAAAAACAAGCAAGATAAGACATAATCTTTACCTTCACAGAGCTTTTAGTTTTATTGCTTAAATGGGACATAGGAGGGCACGTGGGTGGTTCAATCCTGGAGCGACTGCCTTCAGCTCAGGTCATGATCCCGGAGTCCCAGGATAGAGCTCCACATTGGGCACCCTGCTTGGCGGGAAGCCTGCTTCTCCCTCTCTCACTCCCCACACTTGTGTTCCCTCTCTAGCTGTGTTTCTCTCTGTCAAGTGAATAAATAAAATCTCAAATAAATAAATAAATAAATAAATAAATAAATAAATGGGACATAAGCACCTGATGAGTTATTGCTCCCATTCTTTATCTTACCAGATATAACCAGAGTTCTCCACATAAAATATTCAACTTTCCACCTCATTTTGACTTCCCCAAACTATATCTCCATTACATGAAGTTAGTATTATTCACCATCAGCATGTTAATTAAGAATTCTAAAGATTACCCGGGCGCCTGGGTGGCTCAGTTGGTTAAGCGACTGCCTTCGGCTCAGGTCATGATCCTGGAGACCCGAGATCGAGTCCCACATCGGGGTCCCTGCTCAGCAGGAACCCTGCTTCTCCCTCTCTCACTCCCCCTGCTTGTGTTCCCTCTCTGGCTGTGTTTCTCTCTGTCAAATAAATAAAATCTTAAAAAAAAAAAAAGAATTCTAAAGATTACCCAATGTATTGGGGATATGATGGTGAGAGCCAAATATTTACTACTTTACTCAGCATTGACATCTATTATTTTTCTACCCATCCTCCTTCAATAACAGCTCCCAACTTTGCTCAGGAGCCGCCGTCTCTAACTCTCAGTCCATGTGCTTCTGGAAAGCTTAATTCTGCTTCTGGCTCCAGGAGGCCCTGTTTAAGGGGCTGGAGGCATAAGACTGATATTAACTCAGGGTTGGTTAATCAAGAGCTGCATCCTCCAAGCCAAGCCATTGACTTGGGGAATAGGCTTATAATCTAATCAGAGTTAGAGAGGCTTTTCCTGGGAGGAGGGAGGGGACATCATGTTTTCCCATGGATATGTTAGCAGGAAAGAGAATCTGAGCCTAGAGATTCCAAGGGCAGCACAAGAAGCCTGGGAATGAAGCCAACATGGCAAGAGGCAGAGCTGAGAAATGAAGAGAGACCAAGTCCTCATGACATCAGTTGAGCCCTTGGACCATGTCACTCCTGAAGCATACCACTGGAGAGAGACAATTTTTCACTTTTCCACAAAAATCCCTTCTCTCCTTAAGCCAGTTTGAATTAAGTATGTGTCATTTTCAGCCAAATTAATTTGGACTAAGAGAGTGTTCCCTAAGTATAAATTCATTCACTGATAGTAGTAGAAGTGGGAATTGATTGTATATACCCTTCCACTCTAGTCATCTTTTGAGTATAGGCAACAGCCCTGTGAAATGTCCCTCCAGAGTTGGGAAACTTTTTAAAAAACAGAATGAGCAAAATTTGCATCAAAAACTAGGAATGAAACAAATGAACCCTGCTACATCTTGACTCCATCAATGTGAAAACATAATGTTGGGGCGCCTGGGTGGCTCAGTTGGTTAAGCGACTGCCTTCGGCTCAGGTCATGATCCTAGAGACCCGGGATCGAGTCCCACATCGGGCTCCCTGCTCCGCGGGAAGCCTGCTTCTCCCTCTCTCACTCCCCCTGCTTGTGTTCCTTCTCTGGCTGTGTTTCTCTCTGTCAAATAAATAAAATCTTTTAAAAAAAGAAAAAAAGAAAAGAAAACATAATGTTGGCTTTAGCATCCAATAGGTATCAACTTCATGATAAAATGTTTAATGAGTGTGTGAAGTTTCAGGCTGAGAAGTTAGTTGACTTATTAATCCCCAAGCAACTGATTTGAGAAAAGCAAAGACTAAGACTTAAAGAAGATTCCTTTTGAGGAAAGAAGACATTGTGAGTCAAAGCAGTGTGTCTTATAGTAGGACTATTGTTTGAGAAATTCATTTATGTGTTTTTCCTTCCTGTCTTTTCCTTTTTCCTTTCCCCTATATCTAATCATGTATCAAGCCCTGTGCTTCCCCAAGGGAAGGTCTGTGCTCTGAAACACTTTCTTCTTTGACTTTTGCTCTCAAAAATCTGTATTGGCATTGACAACCTGATGGCCCAGGGACAATTTACCTTGGCTTACACAGAGTAATTCTAAAGACTTTAGCCAACATTTGACATAAAGAAGATTGCTCATAAAAATCTGGACTTTTGGCTTTTCTTGAAAAATCAGAAGATACAGAAACACAGGGCACCATGGATGACAACAGCAAGCCTGAACTAAGTAGAAGCCTCTCCTTTATACAGACCATGTGCAAAGCCTCTGACAAGCTGCTTTCCTTACTTCCGTTCCTATCCTTCCTCTGTGGGCATTTGAGTTTGCAATTCTTGGCCTAAACCTACTGAAGAAAGTATGACAGGAGTCCTTAACTGATAGGAAAATAGGGCTGGAGACCAAGGTAGTTCATCTGACAGAAACCAGAAGATGAATGAATTATCTCAAGACTAAGAATCAGATTCCTAAATGTGGAAGCAAAATACAGAGTTGTATTCTCTCAATGAGTGAAAGAGACCTGAGGGCACTATCTGGTAGTCTTCTGGAAAAATTGCAAGACTTTAGCAAGGAATAGCTGTGTGGTTCCCTGCTTTGGCAATGATGTTCTTGTTCCAGTTGTGGCACCAAAGCAACAAGGCAGGAATAATACCCTGTGAGCAGAGTTCATGGGAATCTCAGCAAAAAAGGCACATTGATGACTGATGACCTGGGCCGTCCCCAAGAGCTGGTCCCCAGAACCCAACAAGATTGAATTTCTGGCCTACCAGTGAAATGGGGACTTAGGTGGTTTTAAAAAAGAGAGAAGTGCATTATTTCTTGAGCACATGAAATTAAGAACTGCTGCAATTTCCAAGTGCTCCAGGAAGTCACAAACATACACCTGACCACACATGAAAAAATTACTTCTCCCTTAGTTTTGTTCTGTTGTTTTGTGATTTTTTTTTTCATATATCATGGGAAGGTTTTCTCAGATGGCCATTCCTGTTTGCACTGTTCCAATGGCTGTTGCAGCCTTAGCCTGCAGAGGTCTGGGTTTTCTAGCATCATTAGCCCCAACATGTTTGGAAGTTTCTCTCTGTTGCTCTGACCCGGACACCATGATCTTGAGATGGTGCAGCAATCTGCACATTCCTCACATACTAGAGCAAGCCCAGTGAATAGCTTTTTAGTTGCAATAGAGTTAAGGCAGGTCTGCAAATGGGGTGAAAAGATACTTCCTGTGGCTTCTCTAGAACCGAAAGAAAAAGGATAGCCTTCTTTGATTGCTCCAAAGGCAATATTTCCACATGGTCATTAGCAGTACCAGCTTTAAAGCCAGACAAACCAAGTTCAAACCCTGGCTCTGCCACCTACCTACCAGCTTTATCCATTTTTTTAAACTTAGGCAGCCTCAGTTTCCTCAAAATAATAGTACCCACTTCACAGTTCTTCTGGGAAGATTCAATAAGATAATGCATAGAGAGTGGCCAGTTCAGCACATAGTCATAGTAAGAACACAACTAAGGGTTAGCTACTAAAATAATAATTATTATTGTTAATGGAAAACAGTTTAGGTCCCCTGGGAATTCAGAACCTGGATAATGAGACCAGGTAAACCAACATCTGCCCAGTGATTTCATCCATGGAACATACATTACAGAAAACAGCATGCAACATCTGCATGTGGTCATTCCAGCCTCTGCCAAATCCAATATAAAGACTTAGTTGCCCCTCACTGTCCTTGGGGAAGAACCAGAGCTTCCCTGTGCTCAAGGAAAATGGAAGCCAATACACATAAGGCATATAAGAAAAAAAATTTCACAAGGCCAGTTGTTGGCTATTCCAATGAACACAAAGAAACTAAAAGCCAGCAGAGTCAAATGGTCAGGGCCAGAACCATTAGACAAAACTGTGAAAAATATCAAGGTGTTGTTCAGCTCCTTGTTATTCTCCTTATCTGATATCCTCCCAACTTAGCACCCAATGCATCATGTTGCACCTTTGATGCCCCGAGTCTCAAAATTAGTTAAGGTTCCCTCTCAAGTACTCTCACGCACTCTCAACCTACAGATAATACACCTCGTAGTCAAAATATGCCACGTGTTCCCCTCCCTTGAGACTCTACTCTCTTTTTACTAATTTGGAAATTTAATCCATTCTAAACTATTATGGGTGGATGGAAGTTTCCTCCATTACCACTTTTATCAAATCTGCATTTTCATCAGGCTTTTAACATCCTAAGAAGCAAGCATTAGGCCTAACTCAAGAATGCCAAAAACCTGGTGTGGAGTAAATAGGATTGGAATTATGGTTTGGTTATAAACTTCAAGGTACCCCATAAACATGACAAGGTCTGAGCTTTACTGAGAGAGGCACTGTTGCACATACCAAGGCAGGATGGTGAAAACACTTCAGATCTATGCAGATAAATCCCCCCACCTCCTTCCTTGCACTCCAATCTCCTCAGCCATCCTGAGCCCCAGGCACACAGAGACTGAAAAGAAGGCAAAGTTGGCCTAAAAGATAGATCAGTCCTAACAGCCTATGGCAAGAATTCATGGCCTATAGAAAATGCTACTTGTAAAATCACCTCTCTCTGGTCCTGTCATAACATACAAACATCTATGAAAAGACACAGGGGAATTTCCTTTTGAATTAACATCTAAGCTTCTTGAACACAGTTATTTCTTTATCACGTTCTTCTGAGACTTCTCTGGCACTTGAAATCTCAACAGAATTACCTCAAAATCCCAATTCTGGGGCACATGGATGGCTCAGTGGGTTTAAGCCTTTGCCTTCGGCTCAGGTCATGATCTCAGGGTCCTGGGATCAAGGCCCAAATCGGGCTCTCTCTCAGCAGGGAGCCTGCTTCCCCCCCCCCCCCGCCTGCCTCTCTGCCTACTTGTGATCTCTCTGTGTCAAATAAATAAATAAAATCTTTAAAAAAAAATCCCAATTCTGTGGTGTGAGGGAAGCCTGACATCTCCCTAAGATACCTGTACTTCCTCAGACTTTTTCAATCACCCTTCCTTGAGTCCTGTGTCTAGGGAGTCATCTCAGTTTTCCACTGAAGGCACCCAGATATGAACTTCAACCCCTCCTCAGATTGCCCCAAAAAGGTCCAATCACAGAGAATTAGGAACGAACAATGATGATTTTACTGATGCCCTCAGAAAAAGATACCACGTGGCCTCCAGTGAGCTACATTAAAGCCACGTTAAATGTCTGCTACCTGACCAGTCAAGCTTCCCATGACCTCTGTGCAGCTCATAACTGATGCCCAAACATTGTTATTCCCCAGTCTTGTTTGGAACAGTTGTGTTGCTATCATAATTATGTAATTTAACTAAATATAAACAGATAAAATATAAGTATAAAAAGCTCTCACTTCTATCAAAACTGAGGCAAATGCATTGTACAAACTTGATAAAGGTACACTTTTAGAGAAATTACTATCAGGCTCAATCTTTGAGAAGAAGAGTAACTTCAAAAGATGGGGGATAATAGTAAACCTCTGGAAGGACTCTGCACTGAGATAACATCCCACGTTTCTTTTAAGTTGACAATCCTATTTTCAAAAAATAAAAACTAGAATTCACGGATGTTGCATTATGGAGTGCCTGGTACAAGAAAAGCAAGGAACACCAGTGGCAGGAAACTTGGCCAGCAAACAAAGACCTTCACTGGGTATCAAATGATGAGGAGATGAACATTTGCTTTATGTATCTTTTACATTAAAATAAAATGTATAAATGTGTTTTAGATGATATCTTTTTTTTCAAGATTTTATTTATTTATTTGACAGAGAGAAACACAGGGAGAGAGGGAACACAAGCAGGGAAAGCGAGAGAGGGAGAAGCAGGCTTCCCGCCGAGCAGGGAGCCCAATGTGGGGCTCGATCCCGGGTCTCCAGGATCATGACCTGAGCCGAAGGCAGTCACTTAACCAACTGAGCCACCCAGGTGCCCCTAGATGATATCTTGATTTAACCTTTTTGTTTATTAATTATATAACTGCTCCTGTCATATCAGATGAAAGGACTTCTGCTAATCGTTTTTTTTTTTATTTTTTTTTTACTTCAATTTAGCTGACACATGCTTAAATATTTCAGTAACATATTATTAGTTTCAGAGGTAGAATTTAGTGATTCATCAATTGCATACAACACCCAGTGCTCATTACTTCAAGTGCCCTCCTTATTACCCTATCCCTACCCCACATCCCCCTTCCTTCACATCTTCCCCAGCAATCTTCAGTTTGTTTCTTATAGTTAAGAGCCTCTTATGTGGGACTTCTGCTATTCTTAAAAATGCACAGTTGACAGTGCTGTTTTCAAAGCTCCTTTACAGGTGCCCCACCCCTAGACTGTCCTTTATCTAGCCCTTTCTCTACCCCCCAACTGCCCCTGTCATCTCAAATATTCTACCCTTGGCAATGCAGAATAAGCCAGCACTTTATGATTCCCAAACTTATCTTTAGAAACATTTAACCTGGGTTTTCACTGAGCAGAAAAATAAGAATAACAGCCTACACTTATGTAGTGCTCATTACATACCAGTCACTACTCAGTTCCTTATACTATTCACTCAACAATCCTATGAGATAGCATTTTCCAGGTGAAGGACTTGATGCACAGCAAGATTAATTAGCCAATAGTCACCAAGCTAGTAAATGGCAGAGATTTTCTGTGTAACCTGCTCTGCCCTTTTCTGTTAAAGGCAGTTTCAAAAACAACAATAACAATGACTCTTCATTATACAACATATATACATGTGTAGGTGTATTTATATGTTTATATTTATTGAACACCTACTATGTACATCAAATACTGTACTAATACTGAAGATAGAGTTAGACTCCATGCCTGGCCTCATGGAGCTTACAGTCTAGTCAGAGGGGCAGACAGTGAACAAGTAGTTATAAATATGACAAGCACAAGCAGGTAACAAACCGCTCTTCATACAGAGGAACAAGAAAAGCCACAAACTCAGAAGTGATATTTGCAACATACATAAGCAATGACTCTAAACAATACAAAAATAAAATTGGCAAAAGACATAAATAGGCATTTTACACAAAAGGAAATAATGAATAGCAATAAGCATATGAAAAGATACTCAGCCTTTTTTATAAGAAGAAAAAATGTTTTAACCTCAATGAGACACTATTTCACACCTCCCATACAGACAAAAACTAACAAGTCTGACCATACCAAGTGTTGGGGGAAATGTGGAGGAATAGGGTTTTCCAAACACTGCTGGTGAGACTGTGACTTCTCTAAACACCTGGAGAAGCAATCAGCATAGAGTGGAAGCTGTATCTATTCTCCAACCCAAAAATCCCACTCCTAAATGTACACAGCAGAGAAACACTGGTCCTTGTATATCAAGAAGACATGCGTAAGAATGTTCATAGCATTGTAACAAAAGAATATAAAGAAAACTTAAAACACTCCATATGTCCATCAGTTTTCATGAATAAATAGGTCAAAATATATTTATTCAATGGAACACTGTACAACAGTGAAAACAAAGGGCACACAAATCTTCAAATGATTGATGATATTCTAGGTCTTAGGTTGGTTGGTGAGTATGTAGTTGTTTATTACCACTCTCTATGCTCTCCTTGTTTGTTATATTCAGCAATTTGTATGTATATTTCATAATATTTTCTAAAAGAGAAAAAAAAAACTAGTGCTACAAGGAAAAAGGAGCGAGAGCTAGGTAGGCATATGCTTTTTTCATATCTTCTATAAGATATCTCCCAGATTCAGATGGGTCTAGGACCTGCCTCAGTTCTTCACATAGTGAAACAATAAATATGAAAGTTCAATCAACTTGATCAATTTGGACCATCAAAACAGATCACTGGGACCTCAAAGTTGATTTAGAAGAAAGCTTGAATAAACTAAATGGATGAGATTCAACATAGAGACGACTTCATCTTACACTACATAGACACAGGCACTAATCTTCCTTCTATCAATCAATGTACTAATTTACTGAAAATTCATTTGGGGAGTGATTACAGGTCCACAGCTCCCTCACCACCTATTTCCTGCATCTCCTCAAAAGATGTTCACAGGTTTTGCCAAAGAAGTATAAGGAAAGTAGCTTCAAACTTGGATGGTTTTTCAGAACCTCTATTCTTAACCAGGAATTCATGGCATAGGCTTCCAAGAGTCCAAGAAATTCCTGAAAATGTAGGCAAAACACTGCATTCACATAGACATGTATTTTTAGGGAAAGAGTACACATCACTATCATCTGAGTTTCAAACGTGACCCTTCTAAACAGCAACCAGACTGCTTGCTACCTTAATGGAGTCACAAATCGTGCCCACGTGACTGACCTGGTTTTAGATTAGAAGTCCTGTGTCCCAGGAAAGCCTATAGACCTAGGATAGCTTCATCATTCTAAGACAGGATTGCCAGATAAAATGCAGAATTTACTAGCTTGGTGACTATTGGCTAATTAATCTTGCTGTGCATCAAGTCCTTCACCTGGAAAATGCTATCTCATAGGATTGTTGAGTGAATAGTATAAGGAACTGAGTAGTGACTGGTATGTAGTGAGCGCTACATAAGTGTGGGCTGTTATTCTTATTTTTCTGCTCAGTGAAAACCCAGGTTAAATGTTTCTAAAGATAAGTTTGGGAATCATAAAGTGCTGGCTTATTAAAGTTAAATTTGAATTTGAAGTTAACAATGAATAACTTTTTAGTATAAGTATATCCTGAGAAATATTTTTTGTTTATCTGAAATTCAGACTTACCAGGCATTTGTATTTTTATTTGTAAAATCTGATAGCCCTACCCCAATAGAGTATTTAGTAATAATAGTGAGAATAGGAATAGTAGCATCAATAGCAGTAACTAACAATTATTTAATGCTTCTGTCATGTCCGCCACATTTTCTTAATTTATTCCTAACCACATCACCAGAAGTTAGGAATGATTATAACAATTCCCATTTTATGGACACAGTAATTGAGGATTAAAGAGGTGAATAGTTCAGCCATAAAAAAGAATGAAATATTGCCATTTGCAACATGGATGGAGCTACAGAGTATTATGCTAAGGGAAATAAGTCAGTCAGAGAAAGACAAATACCATACGTTTTCACTCATATGTGGAATTTAAGAAACAAAACAGATGAACAAAAGGGAAAAAAAGAGTAAGAGAATGAGAAAAACCAAGAAATAGACCCTGACTGTTACCAGAGGGGAGGGTAGTGAGGGATGGGGATAAAATCTGTATGGAACCACAGAAGACCCCAAACAGCCAAAGCAATCTTGGAAAAGAAAAACAAAGCTGGAGGCATCACTATTCTGGACTTTAAGTTATATTTCAAAACTGCAGTAGTCAAAACAGTATGGTACTGGTACAAAAATAGACACATAGATCAATAAACCAGAATCAACAATCCAGAAATAAACCCACAATTACATGGTTCATTAATCTTAAACAAAGCAGGAAAGAATATCCAATGGGAAAAAGATAGTCTCTTCAACACATGGTCTTGGGAAAACTGGACAGCAACCTATAAAAGAATGAAACTGGACCACTTTCTTGCAACATATACAAAAATAAATTCAAAATGGATTAAAAACCTAAATGTGAGACCTGAAACCATAAAAAGCCTAGAAAGACCACAGGTAGTAACTTCTTTGACATAAACTGTAGCAACTTCTTTCAAGATATGTCTCCTGAGGCAAGGAAAATAAAAGCAAAAAAACCTATTAGAACTACATCAAAATAAAAAGCTTTTGCACAGCAAAGGAAACAATCAACAAAACTAAAAGGCAACCTACAGAATGGAAGAAGTATTTGCAGCTGACACATTCGATAAGGGGCTAGTATCCAAAATATATCAAGATCTTGTACAACTCAACACCCCAAAAACAAATAATCCAATTAAAAATGGGCAGAAGACATGAAACTCAAATCAAAACGACATGGAGTTACCAAGTCACATCGGTCAGAATGACTATAATCAACGACGGAAGAGGGATGCCTGCCTGAGTGACTCAGTTGGGTAAGTATCCAACTCTTGGTTTTAGCTCAGTTCACAATCTCATGGGTGGTGAGACAGAGCCTTGAGTTGGGCTCCGGCTCAGCAGGGAGTCTGCTTGAAGATTCTCTACCTCTGCCCCTCTACCCACTCATGCTCACATTCTCTCTCTCTCTCTCAAATAAATAAATAAACCTTTTAAAAAATTAAATCAGGGCACCTGCGTGGCTCAGAGGGTTAAGCCTCTGCCTTTGGCACAGGTCATGATCCCAGGGTTCTGGGATCAAGGCCTGCGTCGGACTCTCTGCTAAGCAGGGAGCCTGCTTCCTTCTCTCTCTCTGCCTGCCTCTCTGTCTACTTATGATCTCTCTCTGTCAAATAAATAAATAAAGCCTTTAAAAAAATTAAATCAGGGCGCCTGGGTGGCTCAGTGGGTTAAAGCCTCTGCTTTCAGCTCAGGTCATGATCCCAGGGTCCTGGGATCGAGGCCCACATCCGGCTCTCTGCTCAGCAGGGAGCCTGCTTCCTCCTCTCTCTCTGCCTGCCTCTCTACTTACTTGTGATCTCTGTCTGTCAAATAAATAAATAAAATATTTTTAAAAAAATTAAATCAAATCAACAACAAAGAAAAAAACAGGTGTTGGTGAGGATGTGGAGGAAAAGGAACACTCACTCATGCATGTTAGTGAGAATGCAAACTGGTGCAGCCACTCTGGAAAACAGTATGGAAGTTCCTCAAAAAGTTAGAAATAGAACTATTATATGATCCAGTCATTGCAGTACTGAGTATTTACCCAAAGAATATAAAACACTAATTCATAGATACATGCAACCCGATGTTTATAGCAGCATTATTTACAATAGCTGAGATATGGAAGCAGCCCAAGTGCCCATTGGTTGATAAATAAATCAAGAAGATGTGATACACACACACATACATACGTGGTGTGTATGTATATGTGATATATAGACATGGTCTATATATGGTATATATATGTGTGTGTATACATATGGTATATATATGTGTCGTATATATTTTTTATAAAAAATAGAAAACTATTCAGCCATAAAAAAGAATGAAATCATGCCATTTGCAATGACACGAATGACTAGGGAGCATAATGCTAAGTGAAATAAGTCAGACAGAGAAAGACAAATACCACATGATTTCCTCATATGTGGAATTTAAGAAACAAAACAAACAAGCAAAGGGGGAAAATAAGGGAAAGTGAGAAAAATGAACTTTTTAAAATTTCTTTATTTTATTTTATTTTTAAATTTTATTTTTAATAATTTATGTTATTTTATTTAGAAAAACAGACTTTTAATTATAGAGAACAATCTAATCATTACCAGAGGGTATGAAGGTGAGGGGATTAGTTAAATAGGGGCTGGGGAGTAAGAGTACACTTACTGGAGGGGGAGATGAACCATGAGAGACTGAGGACTATGAGAAACAAACTAAAGGTTTTGGAGGGGAGGAGGTGGGGAATGGGAGAGCCTGGTGGTGAGTATTAGGGAGGGCACATATTTCACGGGGCAATGGCTGTGGTGCATAAACAATGAATCTTGGAACACTGAAAAAATAAAATAAAATTTTAAAAAAAAAGAGTACACTTATCATGATGAGCACTGCATAGAATTTTTGAATCACTATACTGTACACTTGAAACTAACATAACACTGTATGTTTACTAAAGCTGAAATTAAAATTTAAAAACTTAAAATTTTTTTAAAAAAAATAAAGAGGTGAAGTAGCTTGCCCAATATCACATGGTTAGCCAATGACAAAGTCGGATTCAAATACACCAAAATGCATGTTCCATAAAAGGAGAAAGGGAAAAAGCTATACCTGGAGAAGCCAGACTTGGCTTAGTTTGCCACCAGGACTCCCCACCCCCTACCTCTTGCCTTCCCACTCCTGCCCCTTCTAATCAGTTATTTATCTCCAGCCTCTGAAGACAGGCTGTGCATCAGAGCCTTACAGATTCAAAGCGTTAGTACCGTGACTTGACAAGCATCCTGTTTCCTGTATGCTGCTCTAACTCCCCCACTTTTCTCACGGCTTTATCAGGGAGACTTCCCTTAAGCCTTTCAGCCCACAGAAGTTGACAGTAGCTTAGATCAGCTGCTAACATTCATTTGCCTCCTTGAGCTGCCCCCTATTCTCCAAAATCTATGAACACTTTGCCCATATATGCTACAGGTTGGAATAGGACTTGCACAGAGGTGACCAGCTGTCCCAATTTGGCTAGAACTGAGAGATTTCTGAGGATGCAGGATTTTTGGTGCTAAAAATGAAAACCTTGCAAGAAACTTGGGACAGTTGGTCACCTTACCTGTCAGGCAGATTAACCATATACTTTCACTAATATTATCTCATTTGTCCTCAGCACAACCCTGGAACAGAACTTATTTTACAGATGAGGAAACTGAATCACAGAGAAATTCAGTCATTTCTAAAGTGTGCAGAGTTGTGAACTGAAGAGCTGAGCCTGCCAGATGGGCCAAGAAGTGGTTTAATGACCTGGGCTCTGGAGTCAGACTGCCTAAATCCCAATTACAGTATCTGTAAAATTAGGAATGATATTAAAATGTACCGCCCCATTCTGTAAAGATTAAGTGAGGTAATGCATTTAAAGCACCCTACACAATGTCTGGTGCTTAGTAAGTACTCACTGATGGAAACTCTCATGACTCCAACCTGTTGCTAAAAGAATAAGAGACAGAAAAGAGTTCTGTCTTCTCTGTATTAATATCAAAGGTTGGGAATATCCCCAAAATGTCTTTCTTTCCCTTAATACCTAGTTATCCATCTATCATCAAAGTGCTTTCCTAAGTATTTTTTAAAGCTACATTTTCAGCTTTTACTATGTCGCTGAGTTCCACATTGTAATCACAAGTTGTGCCTACTAGGGCTTTCTTTTATTCAACCTACATTTAGCTGTATCTTTCACACACTCAAAGGGAGTAAAGGTCAGTCAAGTCTACTTAAAAAACAAATCCCCCTTGATCCCACCCCAAGTGACTTGGTGAGCACAGGGTTTGTATCTGCTTTCTTCACTTCTGAATTGCCTCTGGTACCCCAGAGGGTCATTTCAGGTTCTCAATAAATATTTATTGAATGCATTAATTCATCAGTCTTTATCATTCCCCCCTTATGAACCATTCTTGCTACTCTGTGTCTAGAATAAACCTTTCCATCCTGAGTCTTCTTTTACAGTAATTTAAAATCCCCATCTTAGAGCTGCTAATTTTCTAAAATTTACAAACAAACTGAGCCACAAGAAGAAAGTTATTCCAACTGCATAAGAATGAAGGAATGAATGAAGGTGGGCTGGAAGGAATACCAAACCAGAAGTCAAAAGAACTGGCAGCCAAATTTGCACTACTCAGCTCTGTGACTTTGGGAGGAAAGAAAAGGCAACTAGAGAACATTTGTATAGCCCTTGCTATGAGCCAATCCTATACTAAAATCTTCCTATAGATTTTTTAAATTTAATTCCCCTGGTAAGAAGGTATTTCTAGGGGCGCCTCGGTGGTTCAGTTGGTTAAGCGACTGCCTTCGGCTCGGGTCATGATCCTGGAGTCCCGGGATCGAGTCCCACATCGGGCTCCCTCCTCAGCGGGAAGCCTCTCTCACTCCCCCTGCTTGTGTTCCCTCTCTGGCTGTGTTTCTCTCTGTCAAATAAATAAAATCTTTAAGAAAAAAAAAAAGAAGAAGAAGGTATTTCTATCCCAGTTTTAAGAGTTAAAAAATTGAAACACACAGATTTTTGTTTTGTTTTGTTTTGTTTCTTGTTTTTATCCGAGATATGCCTAATATGAAGATCTGAACCCAGGTCTATTGACTAGAAAGCAAATATTTCATTTTTCTCACCACCACCAAGTTGCCTTCTTAAAATAAGAAATCATAACAGAAAATTGCTTCATTCAGCCTCTAGTTTATGGGCCCAACAAGCTTCCCTTGAATCAGATCATGCCATCTATTTAAGCCTTAGATTTCCTCCAGGTAAAATGAGGAGGTTGAACTAAATGATGCCTTTCACATTTTAAATCCTATGACTTGGTGCCAATGTACTGAGTTTCACTCTGAAAAAAGAAAGTGCTAGTTGGAGCACTAAAAAGAAGGCAGCCTGTGTGTTCAAGTATCCATCCTCCTAGCATTATCAATCTGCCACATTAATATGCTAATTGCAAGGGAAGAAATGTGTAACTAATTCCATGTTTCATTCAAGTAAGGGCATCCAGGTAGCACCAAGATACTAGAGAATCAAAATCAGCATATCTGCATTGACTTGGAGTATGTCATGGTGGGAGAACATGAAATAGGTTCTTCCATCACATCTCCTTAACACGTTCGTTCCAAACAGTCCAACAGAAAGAAAGCTCTCCTCTCCATTTTCTTCTGGTATTGGCATTCTCCAATATATAGGTCACACTGGCAGCCTCTTCCAGCTCTCCTGGAGCCCATCAAAAAGTAATAACCCTGATGCCTTCGGGCTGGGTAAATCTGCTGCTCTCAGAGTCCCTACCCAGTTTTGAAGGGTTGACTGACTTGAATAGATGGGGCTAAAAGAATGTTCCAATTGGCTTTTTCAGAATCTCAACTAATTGAACCATCTGGTGGAAGACAAAAACCATGTCATCTGGGGCATGATGATTTAAAATAAGCTGCCAGCATATGCAGGATAAAAAGAATTGGTGGCATATTGGCAAGAGTTACAGGGGAACCTAGCAGATCTGTCAAAAATGGACCTTGACATACAACATCTTAGATGCAAAATTACCCCTTTTTCCTCCATGATCCCTGCTCTGATCCATAAAACCAAATACATGCTTAGATTATTTTTTTACACCCATTGCCCAAATAAGGGCATTCCTAGAGTCTTCTTTTCCTTCCTTTACTACAAACAAACCTAACACATTAAAACGTAAGTCGCCTACATGGCTCAATGCGCAGGGCCCATTAAAGTCCCCCTTCTTATCCCCTATACCATCGACCCACAAATAAAAGTGTACTAAGCATTAGCTTTGCTTAGTGACTGATATTTCCATTGTATCTCTCCTCCATATCAAATGCATAACACCTCTCTAAGATATGGAAACTCAATGCGTTAGTTTAGGCTCCTTAGAAACAGAGTCTAAGAGAAGGAGAGGGAAGGAAAGAAAGAAACATACTCTGTGAGGATGATTCAGGGGCAAGTGATTTGTTAAAGAAATATTCCCAGGATAAATCAGTAAGGGAGAAGCAGGACTGGGGAGTGAGAAACTAAGCAAGGCTTGATTTCTGGCAAATCTCTGTGGATATAAGAATAAGTCTGATCCCACAGGGAACCCTGGAATGTAAATCATATACCTCAGGGTTTGCCTCAATTCAAGGCAAAGAAGCTGGGCTTTTGTACTCCTGCACAAGTCAGTTGTGGGCAAAGAGCAACCCTGAGGGCAAGTAAATCCCAGGTATTTCCACCCCTCTGAGAATTGGGGGAAAGCCATTCCAATCACCCAGAGTGTCCTTTAAAAACACTAACAAGTTCAGGTGAGAGAAGAAAAAGCACTACGGGGAAGGTGCATGAAAGAGACCCAAGGGGACCTGGGTGGACATGACAGCGTCTGCTGCAGACAAAGTTTTTCTCAGCCATGAAAGGTTTACTGCAAAACAGGAAGGTTAGACTTAGAAAAGAAAAGGATCCAGGAGGAAGAATTCAGATGGCATGAACGTTAACAGACAAGAATGAGTGTCCTGAGTAAGAGGAGATGGGGCTCTGTGAAGGGGTCTGCAGTCAAATCACTCAAGAGCTGAAGGAGAGGATATGGAAGGACATGGAGATATCCACACATACAACACAAACATCCACGGAAACAGCTATTGAGCAGTGCAAGGGAGGGAGAAAATAAAGAGTAGATACAAGAGCAACAGATCAAGATGGGGTTCTACTCTTGCCATGAACTCTGTGACTTTAGACAAGCCATTTTTCCTCTCTTCATCTTAGCTTCCTCCTTTGTAAAATGAGGAATAACCAGATTGAGATTTTCCAATGCCTATTACAAGGAGCACCAGGGTTTCATGAGCTATTAATAGCTGTTCATGGAAAAGAATTCTGAAGACAAAAACTTTAGGGAATACTCCTGGAAATCCACATTAGCATAGTAAATGTCCTGCCTTGAAGAAATTGGTTTAACCGATTCAAGTTATTGTTTATTTACTTGACCACAGGATTCTTTTGGGTCCAAATATCTAGAAACTTCTCTCAGGACACTAATGTTTGGGAAACTGAGGGGTCTTTCTTGCTCTAGTGTTGAGTCCATTTCACAACTGAACAACTCTTGCTCTGAAAAATTAGATGAAAGAAAAATATGTGACAGAGATTCATGACTATTAAAAGGTAGCCAAGAAACTTGGTGATGGGCGCCTGGGTGGCTCAGTGGGTTAAAGCCTCTGCCTTTGGCTCAGGTCATGATCTCAGGGTCCTGGGATCAAGGCCGCACCGGGCTTTCTGCTCGGCGGGGAGCCTGCTTTCTCCTCTCTCTCTGCCTGCTTCTCTGCCTACTTGTGATCTCTCTCTCTGTCAAATAAATAAATAAAAATCTTTAAAAAAAAAAAAAGAAACTCGGTGATAACATTTACAGCTACAAAGTATCAAGAAGTTAATGTATGCCAATCACTGCAGCAAGCACTTTATAAAAACTGTTTGATTTGATTTCCATAAGGACCTTGATAAATATTTTTATCTCCATTTCCCAGGTGATGTAACTGAAGCTTAAGTAGGTTAATAATATGCCTTGGTCTCACAGTAAGTTTTGAAGCCAGAAGCAATACTTTAGGAGCCTAATACCATGCCTTGATCTTTATCATTACCCCAATTCTGTGGGCCTTTGTTCTCATCCTCCTCAAGCCACTCTTCATGTGCTAGACCCTTTGTCTTTTTGTCACTTCACCTTTGATACATCATCCATAAAATGGGGATAACAGTACCAGTCATCATGTATCACTCTCACAAAATCATTGTAAAATGCTTTCAAATAAAAAGGAATCTAAAATGTATCACCCTGCTAAAGTAGGATTTGAAGCTGATGTTAAAGACAAAAAAATAAAATAAAATTCCATATTTAGCTGTATTACTTTTGCAAAAACTGTTTTAATGAATCAATGAGGGGAATTATTTCAGCATTATAGGGGAGAGACATGATGAGTAAGCAATGACATTGTTTGAGGCTAAAATCAGAGGTGAGGTTCTGTTATGTTTCCTCTCATTCTTTTCTTTCTGTCACCTTCTACTAGAAACCTTGTACCAAAGTCTAAGAGACATTTCCCTGCCACTGTTCGTATTATTCTAGAAATGCCCTTTGCTACTCCTCCACCTATCCAAGTCTTAAGGCCCTATTTAGGTCCCGACTCCTCTGTGATGTTCATACTGCAGGTAACCTTGTGGTCAGCACTACCCAATGTGGCCACCGACTCCTCCCACCTGTATTGATCTGGCCTGTCAAGCAAACTCTAAATGCCTGAGTTCGTTCAGGCTGCTATTACTAAAATACCATAGGCTGGGAAGCTTAAACAGCAAATATTTGTTTCTCATAGTTCTGGCGGCTGAGGAGTCCAAAGTCAAGGTGCCAGCAGATTTGGTGTGGGGGGAGACCCCACTTCGTAGTCCATAGACACCTATCATCTCGCAGCATCTTCACTTGGCAGGGGGTGAGAGAATTCTGGGAGGTCTCCTAAAACGCAGATTGAACCCATTCACATGGGTTCCAAGCTCATGAACTGAACATCTCCCGAAGTCCCATCTTCAAATACCATCACACTGGAGATAAGATTTCAACATATGAATTTGGGAAGACACCTACATTTGTCTACAGCAGTGCCTCAAAGGAGAGAAGTATGCATTACATGTGTCTTGTATCCCACACAGCCCTGGCCACTATTCCAGAACTGCTTGCCATAAAACCAAAATTTAATTTTGTTTTTGTTTCCTTGAGGACAGAGATATGTCTGTTTTACTAGTTTACCCTCAGAATCTAGCACAGTCTCTAGCATACAATGAATTCTTTTAAGAAAACTTGTTGGTTAGTGAAAGATTAATTAAGTGGGAAATACTCAGCTAATAATAATAGCAACAATGACAACATTCATCAAGTATTTGCCATGTGGCAGGATTATATTTATATAATATATATAACCACCTGTGTTACAGTTGCAGTCTCATATGAGCCTCACAACAAACTGTGATGTTAGTGCTGTAATTAAGCCTCCTTTAGAGATGGGAATACTGATGCACAGACATGTTGAATGATTGGCCCAAGTCTCATAGCAATCAAGGATATAAACCCAGTCAGTCTAACTCCATGACCCACACTCTTAATAATGAAGATAATATTAATTTGGATATTCTGACACACCTTTATAATGTCCCTAAAATGGAAAGGATTCAGAAACAAACTCAGATTTTTCAAGTGATCTAAGGCACAGAATATGGGACTAAACTTTCATAAACTGGCCCTCAGCGCAGTTTCTGGGTCAACATGCTGCCTTATGACACACGGATGGGCAAGACAATGAAGGAAATTAAGAAAGTCACCACACCCCTGGAGAAGCAAGCGAGCAGAATATGATACTGATATTCAATGGTGCTTCTGCCAGGAGGGCCAATACATTTATTCATTCACTCAACAAACTTCTCTAGAGTATTTATGTGGGAAATACATGAGTATGGGAAATACCCTAATGAATATTACAGTAAAGGTGCTTACTCTCATGAGCTTCCATTCTACTAGGAGAAATCAAGCATAATCCAGTAAACCAACCAAGATAATGTAAGACAGTGACAAATGCTAGGACAGCAATAAAATCAGGTAAAAAGATCATTGTGATGGGGTGAGGTAGAGGCTACTCTCGAAAGAGAGGGCAAGGAAACCCTTTCCAAGCAGAGACTTGAATGAAATAGAAAATATATATCCATGCAAAAATCTGAGGAGAGTTATACGATCAGTTTTGGCTTAAAATAGGGTGGCTGGGGGCACCTGGGTGGCTCAGTCATTAAGTGTCTGCCTTCGACTCAGGTCATTATCCCAGGATCCTGGGATCAAGCCTCATATTGGACTCCCTGCTTCTCCCTCTCTCACTTCCCCAGCTTGTGTTCCCTCTCTAGCTGTGTTTCTCTCTGTCAAATAAATAAATAAATAAATTTAAAATAAAATAAAATAGGGTGGCTGGGTTATGGGCATTGGGGAGGGTATGTGCTACAGTGAGTGCTGTGAATTGTGTAAGACTAATGATTCACAGACCTGTACGCCCCTGAAGCAAATGATACATTATATGTTAATTTAAAAAAATCACCACAGCTGTTATGTGGAAGAGGAATTGTTATTGGACAAGAATGAAAATAGACCAATTAAAATGTTTTTCTCAAAGACCAGGAGAGATAGTCATGGCTTATTCTTGGAGAGCAGCAGTGGAGGCAATGAGGAGTAGAAGACACAGGAGGCACTAGAGAGGAAAAGAAAGGATGTCATCTCGTGTGCAACCCTGGGAGCTGCCTTAGGAGGGGAAGAGTTATGGGATCCCAAAACTACCTTTTTAAATCCCTGTCTTCTTCCCTTAACCTGCCTGTCCATTCATTTCATGAAATACTCAAGTTTATCAACATGAAGAGTCAATATCCAAATGTATCAATACCATGAGAGACCTTGAACTCTTCTTGCGCCAACGCTATTCTTTCCAGACCCCAAGTCCAAATTCTTCTTGGACAGGGTATCAGCCGATTTTCCTATAAATGGCCAGATAGTAAGTATTTTCAGCATTGTAGCCTCACAGTCTCTGTCAGAACCACTCAATTTGTACAGTGCCAAAGCAGCCACAGATAAGTACACAAATGGATGTGGCAATATTCCAATAAAAAATGTTATAAACAAGGAGATTTTGATTTCATGTAATTTTCCCATGCCACAAAATATTCTTCTTCTTTTGATTTTTTTCAACCATCTCATGTAAAATGTAAAAAGCCACTCTCAGCTCATAGGACATGCGGTATTTGGCACAAGGTCCATACACTCAAAGCCAAATTCCTGTTTGAAGAGGAGGCTGGCTAGAAGAACAAGGGCTCTAACAGCCCCTCCCCACTTAGTTTCTTATGTGGCATCACTCCTATGGGCTCAATATATGTCATAGTGCATATATTACATATAAACATAAGCCAGATTTTTTATTCCCTTCCATGGAGGTCCCCTGGGGCCTAGAGGGTCTAACAGCCAGAGTGAGCACATTTTGCCAACAATCTCCACTTTCCATAATGGAATTTAATTATTTGGCCTGAAAAGCATTTAAGCTTCACTATACAGAAAGAGTCGAATAAATAAATAATAAAGGGGCACATTTTGATAGCACCTGCCTCAAAGATCTTAAAGGCACTGTCATGCCTGCTTTAATATTTTATGGTGTAGAAATGTGACTGTTACCAGGTCATAAAAATATACTACTTTTTATACCAGGTCAAAATCTAGGGCCAGTAGTCCTGTTTTGTGGCAGGATGCAGACAGCGAGCCAGAAAAAAAAAAGGATAGTGTTACCTTTTTTGAAATCTGAAGAGAGCTATTTAAAGATGATGGACCAGATAAATGCACATTGGGCTTTTTCTCTCCCTCTCTGTCTCCTGCATCTCAGAACAGAAGGTTTCAGAGTCTGCCGGCAGCTGGTGCAACATTCATTATTTACCACTGAAAAGCCAAGAATCTCAGCCTCTGACCCTCCATTGTTGCTTAGGCATATTCTGGGAAGAGCCGAGGGGCAGGCAGGTGTTTCCTGGAGCCAGTAACACATGGTTTCTATGCAAACACTCCAAATCTTCAAGTTGAAAGTGACACTAGCAGTGACCTACCCTGGCTTCCTACATCCCGGAAGAAAGACGCACAGCATCACTGACTGAGAATGATACCATGCGACAGGGAGTTTATCAGCTCCCTGGATAGACTTACTCATCACCAGAGACAGAACTGGCTGTTACTTAATTTTCACAACAATCCCAGAGAACAGGAACCATTTTAATGTCTGCTTTAAAGAAAAGGAAACTGAGGTTATCTAACCTGTTCAAAAATAACATAGTAAGTGGCAGAGCTGGAGTTCGAACCCAGTTTTCTGGCTCCTCAAGGAGATTGCTACCAGCCTTCTATCATCCTCCCCTCCCACCTCCCAAAACTCCTTGGTGTAACAAAGTCCTCCTTAATACAAGAGCTGCTCAGAGTTCCTACCTAAGGAAAGTAGCAATTTCCAAGGCAGAGTTGAAAAAGAGAATGAGAGAGAGGGAGAGGAGTAACAGTTCCAAAGCTACAGTTAAGTACTAACAAAGCTAATAACTGAGGTACAAGCAAACAAATGCAGAGAAAGGTTTTTGGCATTATAAAACAAAGATT
Organism: Spilogale gracilis; assembly: GCA_004023965.1. Lineage (NCBI taxonomy): Eukaryota > Metazoa > Chordata > Mammalia > Carnivora > Mephitidae > Spilogale > Spilogale gracilis. The sequence goes on along the minus strand of PITA01011849.1, from coordinate 5,713 downwards.
AATTAATACTAGATTACAATGGAATTCCTATAGAATTACACTTGATCCAGACCCCAGAATAACAAAGGAATTCAACATGATTAATGCTTCGAATAGCAAGGAACATCAGAATGATTTACCTCTTATTACTAAAAAGGGCTGCCAGATTGCTTTAAAAAGCTCTGGCTGGCCCAGGATATTGCTATCTCCAGTGCGATCAGCGGTCTGAGTTTACTCATTTGACAGCAGCACCCATTCCTTTCCAGCCCTGCTTCATTTCACAGATCTGTTTTTCTCCCTTCCTCCCCCTTGCCCCACCCTGTCTCCCAGTTTGGAGGAATTCTGAAATCCTCAACAAGCTCAGCCCGGGAATCAGCTGGGTGTTGGAAAGAACCCGGTACAGGCACTGGGCAGTGCGAGCAAAGCCAGGCTGGACACGAGCACCCGCTGTTCCACCAGCTCTGAAGGGGCTCCTTTATTTTATCTTCTCATTTCTCCTGTTCAGAAAAATCTCTGCTGGTGAGTCATTTGTGGCCATAGGTGTTTAAAGCATTTATATGAGGAGAAAGACAGATTGATGCCTTTAGCACAGCCTGCCTGCTCCGGTCTAAAGAGAGGTCAGGAGGATGACAAGAATACTAAAGCTTAAGACGACAGAGTCGGCGCCAACATGCATTTAAGCAGAGACTAAGAGTCCAGAATTCCTGGACATCATAAAGAATCTATTATCATTGTGGTCTCTTTCAGCAAGACTGATTTCATTACCATCTGTCTTCATCCACCACTGCTTAGTGAATAAATATTAAATATGGAACTTTTCCTGGACTCAAGTCACTGAGGCCGAGAGGAAAGCAGTTATGTAACCATGTGATCTCTGCACACCTCATAGCTACAAGGAGAACAGATGAGGCAGGGGGTTGGAGGAGGGGGCAACTGGGAGGGAAACACTGTAGAGTGTGATAAGATCATTAGCTCTACTGAGTCGAAAATAAGGATTCAGTTCTCGGTTGAGTAATAATTCTCTTTTCAAGGTGGGCAATATTTAAGCAATCATCTCTTGAAAATTGGTCATTACCACCAGCTAATAACTGATTTGTTAGTTAATAGCCCAAGGTGAAGCCAAGGGCAGCAAATGCTCTGGCATTCCATTTTCTGATGGCAGGATTAACAGATTTCAAGGGCATTATTGCTATTATGAACTGTGTTCATTGATTTATAACAATACTAATATGTTTTATTAAAAAAAAATGGGTGCAATGTCCTGGAAAAATTCATCATTGTCTGTTGCTTTGAAGTCAAATAGCCACTATAGCATGTCCAAGAGAGACGCCCTCTGGTCCAGTTCTGGGTGTCATCAAAGTCTAGGTATGCACCATGTGGGATTCTAGAATCCAAAGCAACATCATTCAGAAGGACCCAGGCTATAGCTCTAATTACAAAAATGTCACTTCTTCCCCTAAACATGGCCTGATTGTATATTTTTGTTAAACCTACTACTATACTGTCTAGAAGGATAAACAGTTAAGATTGTATAAGGGGCACCTCTGAAGAGTGGGATTGGCCTGGGAGAAGAGCAATACTCATTCATTTTTTTACTTTAGAATTGGTTTCTTTTCTGAATTTTTAATAAAGTTGGCTCAAAGAAAAAAAATCTTGAAGTCAAAGCTTTCCTAGAGAGCCTGGAATCATGTCTCCTTAATTTCTTGTGAAAGTCCCTTTCCCCCTTCTTCCTTGAAGGCACAACTCAAATTGTATGCTCTGAAAAAGGTAGAACCCCTCCCAATTTCCACGAGTAAATCTTCATAAATGTAAGATAATTATGGTAATTTCAATTCTTTTCCAGTGATTGGTTTAAGAGTCAGCATGTAACCCAGTTCAAACTAACAAGATTAAGGAGAGATTAGTAGAGGGATTTCTGAGAAAGCTTTCCTTGCTCCTAAAGTCAAATGTGCAAGAAAACGGAGCTCACGTTTTCCACTCTTGGTTTAGCCGGTGAGGACACGATACCTGGAACTGCTGCAGCTTTGTCACAGTCACAAAAAGATGTCAATCCAAGGACAAAAGCAAATATGCTAAGGATAGCAGAGCAGAAATATGGAAACAACTGAGGAATTTCACTTGGTTGAGTCTCCAAATGAACCAAACCTGCAACTGCCCTATCTTCAAACTTATTTGACACAATAAAAATGTCCAGATTATTTACACCATTTCTCGTAGGGTTCTTATTATTTACAACTGACAACACCCAATCTGATACACTCCTGTAGCCTGCCTCAAGAGATATGAGTAAGACCCACAGAGAAGAAAGTGTGCTCAATATTACAACATATGCTGAGGATGCAGGATTTAGAAAATCCAAGAGACTTTAAGTGAGTCCTATACAACCGAATGATGCCTTGACCCTAAAAATTAGGTGGGGTCTTTTCCATGGCAAACACAAAATGAACATGTACCTTAGCGAGGAAAATTAACACTTACCTGTGCCAAAGCCCTCAAAAAATCAGAGTGCAGCTGGTGGAAATCAACTGGGATACCCAATGAAAATCAAACCATCCCGAACAAAGTTAGAGGAATTTACCTCTAAGCCAGGGGCACTGGGATGAAGGAACATGGTGTAAGGCAGAGCTTAGAGTCAGGCCTGGAAGTGGCATATAGCACAGCAACTCACATGCTCGTGGCCAGAACTGTCATATGCCCACCCAACAGCAGAGGAGGCTAGGAAGCATAGTTTAGCTATAGACGTGGGGACAAAGTAACAGTGAGCAGTACCTCCCACACCCTGAAACCCAGAGGGCTAAGAACTGTGCATGCACACCACATAGGCCTGTGACTGACCCATGGCTATTGCCAACTACATCTGACCAGACTCAATTAAGAGCTTCCTCTTCTGGGGCGCCTGGGTGGCTCAGTTGGTTACGTGACTGCCTTTGGCTCAGGTCATGATTCTGGAGACACAGGATCAAGTCCCGCATCGGGCTCCCTCCTCGGCAGGAAGCCTGCTTCTCCCTCTCTCACTCCCTCTGCTTGTGTTCCCTCTCTGGCTGTATTTCTCTCTGTCAAATAAATAAAGTCTTAAAAAAAAAATTAAAAAAAAAAAAAAAGCTTCCTCTTCCGGGTTTCAGTCTGTGAGATATAACAAAGATCTTTTGTGTGACCAAACTTTAGTCAGTCTAGCTGACCATTCTCCTAGACCCATCTGTTCACTTCCTTGTAAAGCCTAGTTTTAGCAAGAACACTGACAACTCGGCTTAACCAGACCCTCCACCCCCTGGATATCTGATCAGGTTCCTCATTCTCCACCATCCCCCAGGCGATGTCTAATCCCCTTGGCCTATCTTCAGCAGGAATCCTGTTAGGTAGGTTGAGCCAGAACTCCCCATTATATCTGATGTTTTTTCTAGTAATTTTTCACCCTCTGATCCCCACCTTGCTCCTTGACTTTAAATTCCCACTGGCCTGTGCTGTATTCAGAGCTGAACCCAATGTAAAATCCACTGTAAAATCTCATTGCAGTGGTCCCTATACATATTTCAGTAGTCCTGAATAAATCCTGCCTTACTATTCTAACTAGTGTCACTGAATATTTTTTCCTTAACAGACTAAAAGCATGACACTTGGGGAGATAAAGGCTGGAGAGTTGGATACTCTCAGACATGATGGGTTCTTCTGGAAAAATTATCTTCAGTTTGAGAAAAATTATGCACCATCCAGGATCTTTTACCTTTTCAGAAAAAACTGATTTTCCCCTTTAGGAATTTTCTGTTCCATTTCCCAAAAAATATATCTATGACTATATAAGGGGAAAACTCCATACTGAGTTTAAATAGCTTTCTTTAATGTGGACCCATAGCATTTCCTTTTGTTGTCCACTCCATAAAAAAAATAGCAAGAGAAGTCCCAACCCAAGGATTGCAAAGACTCTTTGATCTAGGGATCATTTTTCATCAAGGTATTTACCACTAACAGCCCAAGTCCATTCACTTCATCTTCAGAAAACCTTCCAAAACTACCTGGAAGGAAATTCACTGCTTTCAATTACACCAGTGAGGTGATGTCTGGTTTGTATTCAATAGGATAATTATTTATTCAATATCAAATTATTAATTTATGCCAGAAACTAAAGTATGAATGCTGTCATATTACAGCATGAATAATAGAGGAGACCAGACTTTGGACCACACTTTGAGAATCTCTAATACAATTGACTGCCATTCCAAACTGGTCCTCTCTGGGAAGAACCATATGACCAGTTTGTCCTCTCAATCTAAGCAGCACTGATTAAAAGGGACTTCCATAGTAACAATAAAAAAAAAAAAAAATCATTGCGTAGGGGCCCTTGGGTGGCTCAGTTAGTTAAGCGACTGCCTTCAGCTCAGGTCATGATCCCAGAGTCCTAGGATCGAGCCCCGCATCAGGCTCCCTGCTTGGCGGGAAGCCTGCTTCTCTCTCTCACTCCTCCTGCTTATGTTCCCTCTCTAGCTGTGTTTCTCTCTGTCAAATAAGTAAATAAAATCTTTATTTTTTAAAAAATAAATAAATAAATAAATAAAATAAAAGGGACTTCCATTTTGTGAATGCTCAACCTCACTAAAGATGGCTTTTTTTTTAAGATTTATTTATTTATTTGAGAGAAAGGGAACATGGGGTTGGGTGGGGGGGTGGCAGAGGGAGAGAGAAACTCTAAGCAGGCTTCGCACTGAGCCCAGAGCCCAAGGTGGGACTTGATCTCAGGACCCTGAGATCACAACCTCAGTAGAAACCAAGAGTCAAATGCTTAAGAGCTTGCACCTAGGCACCCCTCAAAGATGACATTTCTAACATTGAAGATACAAGCAAATGTTGACTAGTGAAAATGTTACAAGCAAAAACTTTTTTTTTTTTGCTTTAAGGTGAGTCTTTTTATCCCGTAAGTTATTTATCCTTATAATCTCTAGATTTGTTGAGTTCTTGCCATGTCACAAATAGTTCTAGAAGGTTTTACATGTTTTATTCAATTTACTCCTCAGAATAATCCAATCAGTACATACAATCCCTGTCTTTAACAGACGAGGACAGTGATGAATTTATTTAAGGTCGGATCAATACCTCATATTTGCATCCACTACTACAGGTTTTAAAAATACTTTTACTGGGGTTCCTGGGTGGCTCAGTTGGTTAAGCGACTGCCTTTGGTTCAGGTCATGATCCTGGAGACCCGGGATCGAGCTCTGCATCGGGCTTCCTGCTCAGCGGGAAGCCTGCTTCTCCCTCTCTCACTCCCCTTGCTGTGTTCCCTCTCTCGCTGTGTTTCTCTCTGTCAAATAAATAAATAAAATATTTTTAAAAATAAAATAAAAATAAAAATACTTTTACTTACTTTATCTCATTTGATACTTATTAGCAACACAGGAGATAGGCAGAGTGTGTCACATATTTCCCATTTAGAGATGAAGAAACTGATGCTAAAAGAAGTTGGGTAACTTGATCGACATCTCTGAAGAAATGCTGGGGCCAGGACTCAAATCTAGATCTTCTGACTCCCAATCTCATTGCTCTATATCATGCTACTCTATTTTTTAAAGCACCCATAGTGGGGCACCTGGAGGACACAGTCTGTTAAGTGTCAGACTCTTGATTTTGGCTTAGTTCATGATCTCTGGGTCATGAGATCAAGTCCCACATCAGGCTCAATGCTTAGCTGGGAGTCTGTTTGAGATTCTCTCTCCCTCTCCTTCTGCCCCTCTGCCCCTGCATG